>JBCFXI010000247.1:0-219088 GCA_038496175.1 Ampulex compressa | reverse complement strand
ACCGAGAGAGGCCACGGCTGAGAGCGGTAAACCAGGCGAAGCGCACGCTTGGTCAGGCGCGACTGAGCCAACCCTGCGACGCCGCTCCCCTGAACATGACCTCTCAAAACCGCGGAGATCCGCAAGGTCCGTGAGAACACGGCCTGGGCCCCTGGAAGAATTCGGGACTCTATGCTCCGACAAATGGAGCGCAAAAACGAACGAGACTCGAAAGTTAAAGAGAATTGTACTGCTTACGTTTGAAACCTCGCATACCACGCCTTAAACTAGATCCACTCATCCGTCCACGCATACATCTTAATGTATAGCTAATACTAAGAATTTAATACTAGCGTCGCTCTTCGCTCTTCGTTTTTCTCTCTTCTCTCTTCGGTACCAAAGCTGAAAGCTAGTAAAGGGAAAAGCAAGTTATTAATAAGTTAGTGGGGCACACACAAAAATACGATAAACGACGAAATGGAAGGATGTTGCTCCTTCGCTGGGATTGCGAAGAATGATCGTCGTTCGTTCGCGCTGCCTTATATAGCCTCTGGAGCGCCAGCGGCCGGGCCAATCGCTGCGGTCGAAATCGAAAAATTTCGTCTTGTCAACGGACGCCTTGCGCCAGGTCAATGCTCGTACATTAACCGACAATTCATATTTCCTAGAATTTTACTGGCGATACTCGTTATGCACATGCTCAAGATTCCACCATCTACCGTAAATTAATTCACGATCGAATGGATATCGTGTTTTTCTTTGTCAACGAGCAGCAATTGTGGATTGTTTTTAGAAAATAGACCTGCACTGGCCCTTCATCTTCTTTTGAACATACGTAGAATTCTTCTTATCCCTGAAAATTCCCGAGGGATGCGGCGCGCCCATAGACAATGCTTTCTGGCTTTATTGCCAGCCACCAGCAGCCTTCGAACTCGCAATATGCTCGTTAAAACTTCCGCTCGAAGTTTACTGTCGCGTTAATAGACCGGACAAAGATAACTATACGTCGTTAAAAACATAGAAACAGCGAAACACGTAGCGGGATACGCGTAGTGCGGTCTAAATTGCGTGTCGAAATCAATCACTTTGCAAAAACTACCGTGCGATACTTCCACGATGTCTGAAATTTACGATTGGCCCTAAATGCGCATTTTAGTTCTGTTATCGATCTGGCGTAGAATCTATTTTTTTACCAAGCTGTACTATCTATTCAAGAACAACTTTAAGTTAATGGGAACTTAACTTCTGTTACCGTAGAAGTGCAGCCTTGGAATCATTCCAATGCTAGACCTACTTCGAAGTTACTTCTATAATATTTGCTTTTGCAGTCATATGTAGAAGTTGGAAAAAAACTTCTTCTTTCTACTCGTATATGTAGATATATCGTAATCATTAATGTGCCAACAAATCCTATATTCTTTTTAGATACATATGCATATGCATATGAGCTGTTTATTTTGAAAGTCCATTTATACTTAAATTGAGATATTTCAGGGTTTGTGTTTCAATGCAATTAAAAATATATATACAGGATACTAATAAATCATACCGCTTAAGTGTATCTAAAGAAGTTAAATTTATAGTTCCTATTAAAGTAATGGCGATTATTAAGCGAATAATATGCGTTTTCTTACCACGAATGGAGTTAGGCCTCTTTTAAAATTAACAATTAGATTCGTTATAGAATTTGAAGGAGCCCAAGTCCGTTCAACATGATTTAAGATGCTACAAAATGAAGGAAACAATACTCAATTTATTTTATATATCTACATTTGGTTTATTAAAATCTCCCAAATACCAGAACATCTCAAAAATATTCTTTCTTTCTTTTTTTTCGTGATTTTTTGTGCAAGCTTTTCGACAACGGCAATCCTTGTTTTGGAAAACTTTTAAAGGTACAATATTTCCAGTTTGAGTACAATATTTGTTTCTTGAATTTCATTTAATCTTTTGCACTTTTTGGATGTGTGTTTCATCAATCTTTTCTCCATTGTTATTTGTATCTTTATCCCCTGACGACAAATATTGTTCTATAATTCTCCTTCTTTTTCGCTTTTCTTTGAGATCATTAGTTACTAATTCTTCTTCACTATCTGAACTAAATGATCTTGTCGTTTTGTTCTTCCCTATGGGTGAAATAATTGTCAAAATTTAGTATTAAATTTTAAGTTTTATAATTAACTATAAGTATGTATATTGCGTAAATATTTTAAATTGCATTAATTAAACGTTCTGAATATTCAACTAAACCAATTGTACAAAAACGGAGATTATCTTGTTAAATACTAATTAATTCAATTTATTAATTAGGCCACTTTCAAGATAAACGGCTCATATATTGTAACCGTATTCTCCGGTTGTTTTTGTTTTCTATACCACTTCCCTTTGTCTAAGCAGGTGAGCAAAAACGATAAATACACAACTTATTGCAAACACAAAAACAGATCGGAGTTTGCTGAAGCGAAAATTATGGTCTTGTTGACATGTCTTATGCGTTCTCGGAATTTAGGTACATGCCTATCGGTTATAGATTTTTGTTTCAAGAATTCCAATAATACGAGACAAAGAAACTCAAGGCCTTCTCTTCTTATGCCTCCCGAATAATATTAACCCAATTATGATGTGCACGAAGGATTTTTTGGATATGGCTCTTTTAGCGAATACTGAGAAATACTTCATGTGAATATAATTAAATTTTATAAACACACATTTCATCCAACAAATGATTAAGGCGGCATGCAGTGGTGCTCGATCGTTCGATCGACGATCCTTCGACAAGAAGGACGGATCGAACCACCCTAATATCCGAACTCTCGTGGAAGTTCGTCACAACAAATGGACTAGAAACTAGCTGCTGTCGGCCGCCGCACGTATTCGAGGCACCGTGAAACCGCAGCAATTTGAATTTAGGACGTTTGCCCGATGCGCACACGAATGACGATGTCCATTGTCGAGCCACGAAGAAACTCCACGATGGACTTCTCCGGTTGCCGTCGAAAGTTGCCCGAAGTTTAACACCGGAACCATCGAGGCAGTCAAAATAACCCGCCTGGAGTTTCCTTCAAAAAACTCCACGAATCCACGATGTGTTTTCGAAGAATTTTCATCGTTCCGTCGCGATATACGAACGAGTTAAGTAAATCCGCTTGCCTTTTCCCAATCCTTTTCATAAATGTTTACATAGCAAAGAGAAGCGAGGCACGAGTGATTCTTCAAAGGGCTGACGATTATCCCTCGTTGCATCCTAAATCATCTTTTTGGACCTCAACCGGATTAATAATACCGACATTCGTCGCTATAACGAAACGTGCGTTTTTCTTTCATTCGAATTCCCAACCTGGCTTACGAATGGATGAAAATCGTGCTTTCTTTCACTTCGTTTTTCAATACGCATTATATTTATCATATATTTAAATACACAGGGATAGTACGCGAAAGCTTTAGAGTTTAA
Organism: Ampulex compressa; assembly: GCA_038496175.1. Lineage (NCBI taxonomy): Eukaryota > Metazoa > Arthropoda > Insecta > Hymenoptera > Ampulicidae > Ampulex > Ampulex compressa. The sequence continues at coordinate 215,658 of JBCFXI010000247.1, read as the reverse complement.
ACAACCGGTGAAGCCTGGTTGGTTCGACTTCGAGCGGATCGAGAATGAAAAAGCAGCGGACGAAGCTGCGTCGCGGTTGTCAGGGCTGCCCGTGGGAGCTGGAAACTAGTTGTTCCGCCGATCGACCGGCTCGAAACACCAGGGAGACGATAATGGAGTGAACGTAGACCGAGACCGCGATCTATATACCGCGACATACGATTCTCGGGTATCGATCGTAACTGGCCGAACAGAACGACAAACTTTCGGTCCTTTACGGTTCGGCTCTTCGACGATGTAGAAATAATCCGGAGGGGCCTCCACGTCCGCTTCCAGAGCGGACTCGATACCGCTCGTAAAAGTGTTCTTCCGGCTGTAAGTAAAAGAGATTGGTGCCCCGGAGGCCTTGCTCCTGACATTTTATGAATTTTCTCCCCTCCGTTCTTTAAGGGGTTAACGTGCCTCTGGCTGAACCAGGTTCTCTTGCTGAACCACGCTTCGAAAAATTCCGAATTTATGCTTCTTGATATTGGAATAAGGGCCGATGGAAGGTTAATGCGCGTTGGAGAAATAAAACCAAGGAAGCCGCTTGATCGCGATTACTATGGGAATCGTCGTTACGATTAGTGTTGTTGAATAATATTTTTAATGTGATTATATCAATTTTGATCGTAATGGCAGGACTCTTCTTAGACTGAAATGTAGACCAGAAGAGCGACCCGGTTGATGTTGAGAAACAGACATGAAAGAAAGGAGTATCGCATTAAGTGTAACAAACTTTTCTCCACCTTTTGGAAGCCATACCCGGGTTTTCCCTCTTCCTTCTTCAAGCTGGAGAATCTGGATCGAGTGCCTCGAGCTCTCAATCGACTTACTTACATAAAAACGCGTACAAATCTTTCGACGGTCCTTAATCTGAAATCGATGAATCTGTTTGGTGGATTTATTGGACGGTACGAACAGACGTACTTGTGTATCTCCAAAGCGGAGAATCTTCTCGATCCTATCAGGACGATGCTAATGTTCTTTTAATGCTCCGGTGCATTAACCACTCCCCCTTATCCGTGGTTTTACACCATCTCTGAGGTAAAATATGATCGGTATGGATCTTTCGAGGGACGATGCCTCGAGCAGTGCCTTTCTTAGCTCTTTGTTTCGACTTTCTGGGAACACATGAAGTATCTTAAAACAGTAAAGCGGCCGCGATTCGCATGTAGCAAAATCGAATGAAAAGGAATACACGACGCGAAGTTTGATGAAAATATTGATAGTGGTATTCTTCAGCATTTATTTTTTAATGCCTCAGCTTAGTTAATCGGACAAGTTATATTTAAATGTTTGGTATCAGGCTGTTAGCTATTACGTTGAAATATGCGGAATAAACTACGTGTATGCTTTTATTTTAATGGCCATCACCTGATACATCACTCTAATGATCACCCTGGAAAGCCAGTCGCGTGCATATTTATGACTTTATTTTTCACCATTTATTCGAATGCCACATGCACCATTTATCATCCTCAAAAAATGAATGCAATACGTTAAAACACAATGAAGACATAACAAACTCTTTTTTAAATAAAATGAAGCATAAAAGAGATTTAATTACATTTATCGCGATTAAATGACGTATTTATATTCAGGATAGACATATATAGTACGGATAAGTGAGTGCAATGATGAATGGATATAATTAAATGCAAAGAAGGTCAATGATCTCCTTGAAAGGGTAGAAGTCTAATTAATACTGAAAAGGATTGATTATAGGTTCGCTGACGAATCAGAAAAGTTCGGCCGATGACGGATTTTGAGCGGTTTCTTAGATTCAGACACTTGAAACTTTGGTCGACTCTCTCACTTTAAACGAGCGAGACTATATATCACCGCTATCAATCTTGGTTTTCTTATTGGTTAAGGATCAAGCAGGAACACAGAAAGGCATTCTACATCCGAACGTCCATCATTTGAAGAGACTTTGAACATGTAATGCTCACATATTGCTCATCATTGTTACTTATCAGTAAGCAATGCAATGCAATGCAATACATAGCAGTGAGCAATGCCATTTGCTTGTCTTACTGAAATTTAGTTTTCCAACCTTTGACTCGTATTACAAAAGTCTTTCTTCAAATCCCGTATACGACTCTGTCGCAATTTAAGATTTTCTTGTACCTTTTTAACCATAATTCTTATGGACGCTTACATTGTGCTTAAACCCCTGCTATAAGTAACCAAAGTGGGTTATCAGAAAAGTAATTACCCTGTTATTCAAAGATCTGATTATCTGGAGTCTCACGCTCCTCCATCAAATCGGATACGGAAGGCTTTAGTATACTTTAGTAAACGATCAAAGCCAACACCATTATTTATGCACGCATTACACCGTAGTATAAAGACGTAACTCTCCTTTTGTGGTAAACCTAAGCGTATTTGAAAGCATGCATTATGCGCGAGGCTTTCAGGTGAACCATAAAATATCTACGGTGCTTTATGGGGGCTGAATATTGGATTTTGCGTCTTTTTATCGCGCGCATTATGGACGTTGCATAATGCAGTACTACCTGCGAGGAAACTAATTAAGATTATTAAATGTTTATATACCGTGTTTCCCCAAAGCTTCGTGGAACAATATAACGATATCAATATTCCGCAGCACAGCTTTATGGTTACTTTTTAAAATAGAGTATAAAAATTGATGAAGTAGGAGCTTGAATGAATCGAGCAAACCGTTGAGGGGAACATTATTTTTGAAATCTATTCTGACGCTTTGTTTGTCCTGGAGTCTCACTTTACTCCAGTGCAAAATTCGAAGACAAATAATGTACACGATTCCAAAGGACATTTCGGAACCTTGGCCGTATTTTTACAGAAGATACAATCCTATTTTAAAGTACACAATGAGAAGCAGAGCACATATCTTGCATATCTGAAATACGATATACGTTTCCTCTGGATACATTTCCAGCAGCTTAGGCAATTCAGATCACCGCTGGTCATTAATCACAATGGGGCATGATACGGTTTATGCATTTCATATGCATAACTCGGTCGCGTAAACCGACATGATCCTTTGCCGGTATATATACAGACCCCTTGTACGTAGCGTGATTGCCTTCGCGTTATGTCCATCTGGAAACACGTGGATGCGTCGGCAATTATACCAGGAAACGTACAGCGCGACATGTCCCATATAATTGTACTTGAACTGACAAGCATCGATTGGTGGAAAGTCAGAGCACCTTTGTTACTGCGTTTCAATGCGCCATGATCGATAGGTTCGTGCGTGTCGTTCCTGGATTTGTCTTTGTTTCTGGGATACGAGGAGACGGGAAACGTGCAAATACGGGACAAATAATCGAATCGAGTGAATGGGATAAAATAATAATCTACAAATAGCAAAGTAACTATACTGATTTTTCTGGATTTTAATAACACGATCATGACAGTACTCTTTCTTCTGAATTTTAATAACAAAATCATGACGGTCAGTCACTTTTAACATAGATCTGCATTGAAGTAATTAGAGATGAGCTACGCATGGATAACCACAAGACACGATAATCGAGTCTTTATGATGTATTAAGTTAAGAATATTGACAGCTCTGAAAATAATGGAATATTATTTTTACTGAGATATCCGCATTATAATGATATTTGAAATTTATGAAAGAAGATTCGCAGATATAAAAGCTTTGGATAAAGTCGTTTATCCAGACTCGCAATTCGTTTCATTGGATCTGGATGCGAGGCAAAATTTCTGCGCTGCGTTTTTACCGTGTCGAGAGCACACGATGCATGAGATTAGAAACGCACATCGGTATGACAACCCACATTTTCCTTCCATCTCAAAAAGTAATCGGTGCATCCCGTAGCAGTGACTTGTGTCATTGCACGCTTCGTCGCACATTTCGGCGCTTTCAATGCATAATGCATCAAGCTGCGATGGTTACAAGTAGATACACAGTTCACAATACGCTTGAATCCTCTTTAATCTCATGGGAATATCGGTATCTCTTCGAAATTCAACATAAACGCAAACACTTGATATATAATATTTCTTAAACAATATCACTGATGGCATAATAATCGTTCTGCTACCTCAATCACTTTGATATATAGCTCGACCCAATAACTGAAATGACGTGCAATTTAAAAAGAAATTAAACGTTTCTCGAAATGCTGGGTTGAATATTTTGCTGGCTTAATATTAAGATATTTAAGAAATACTTTTTGAGAGACGTATTAAAATCGGCTGAATATCGTTTCAAATGATTTTTCCTCGAGCATTTAACTTCCGCTTCTGATTTTACTCCAAAATAAACTTGCCTGAATATTTAAACGAATACTATTAAAAACATAAAGTAAAACATAGTTTGATAATTTTCATTCTAGGAAAAATCCTCGATCAATATAATGCAGCACTATTTTTCCAATACAAGTATGACCTTTTACTGTAAAAAGTAACAAACATTATTAATCGCGAAGAAAGAACACAACACTTCGTAATCCCAAAATACGGTATTAGAATAACCTTTGACCATCACACGCAGCGCAGAAAAAAGTTATCAACTTCAAAATACTTCATAGTTCTTCGCCCGCTAAACCGATTCTCGTACTTAGCCCGATTATCCGAACTTTCAACCAAACTTCGCATTCACATTCACGACTGATGCAATAATACTTCTGTGCGTAAAGCTCCCTTGTGTACCTTCAATAAGGAACTAGTTGCCGTGAAACAACTCAGACATTTAGGGAAAACCCTTCGAATAGTTTGAAAGGCTGTGAGCGAAAATACGAGCGCTGTTGTCCAACCGCCGCGGTATTTTTTCCCCCTTACCCCAAAGGTGGGATGAGTGAAGGCGCGGTGCTTTTTAGATGTTAAAAGCCCCTGCCCCATTAGGCGCACGGGAGCAGGCTTTTGTTTCCAGACAGTCAAAGCAGCGTCGTGTATAACTGATGCAACCCCACTCCTCGCCCCCTGCATCCCTCGGCAGCGTGGCCAGGTAAAAGCGTATTTGGGGTGCCTCCTTCCAGGACGAGGATACGAGAACGTGTATGGATCACCAGACACGCGCCGATTTATCCGGCCGATCCGGTATTTTGTAACGCTTACAACGTCGTTCCGGCGTAAATAACGAGCGCACGTTTCGGGGAGGTGTGATTTTTCGAGTAAAACTATATCCCGTTTTTCCGTGAAATAGAAGCGTAAAACGTTTACGTGACACCCAAAGGGCTGGCGCAACACGTTACGTCACATCGTGGCAGGAACGAAAGCGTCGAAAGGAGAGGAGAATGAGGACCGCCGATAATGAATACATTCTACTTGCAATTACCTGGATCGTTGTTTGCGCGATTAATTCAATTTTATCTTGTGGTGTTTTCATGCAATACGCGCAGGTGTAAATAGGGGTGGAGATTTCAGATATGGTTTGGGTTAGTATTGTTATTTTGTACGATTTGCAGTGACGAACCTAATTCACTCGGCATGTAACGTTGACGATTTATACCTCAGACAGACAAGTGAACTTCAGAACTGTTAAATAACTATACGATTGAGAATTCTGATTCTAATTTTCGATTAGAATTCTAATTTGGCATGTGTATACTTGATATATCCACCGTATGAATTCTGATTTAATCTAAAAGTTACACCGCTGATATATTCGTCAATGTGATAAAACAGCAAATCTACAGGACTGGTGGCCCTACGAAATTTCCGAATCAGCATTCCGTGTATAATAACAAAATATCGATTGCCCTTTTTGCGCTTGATGGGAAATTGAAAACTCGATTCTCCGATGCGGCAGTCCTGGAATAAAGTTTTTGATCGTTTTACCCGAATACGAGTATTTTATTTCGTTACTTTCGAAAAATACACGAATGGCTTTCAAAGAGGTACGTCTAAACAAGGTAGTTTTTATTTACATTTGCGTAATCAGTTCCGATCGATTCCTTCAAAAAGAGAAAAATATCGAATTATAAAAGTATCAAATTACCTGACATTGCAATAAGATCACATTGCATCTTGCGAGTGTGTGTCGAAAAAGGGCGATATAACGTCAAAGATAAAAATAAAAACTGTGAAGGCCCACCTGATTTATTTCAATCAAAATACACTAGGACAAATATTATTTTTCCATAATATATATCGAGCATTTTTTTATTTAGTTTGAATCAATAAAGTTTATGTACACGCGATATACACGCGCATGCAGAACGAACGAAATCAATTTGACGAATTGGACGCTAAGATGTTTTCTCGCTAAAGTGAAAAGCTACGAAGTTTTTTCGCATCGTCTGCTATGAGAAAAAATGCCAATTAACGGAGGAAAAAGGGCGAAAATGCATCGATAGCAATTCATATTTGCACGGGCAAATTGACCGATGGATTTCGCTGCGGAATTGCGTTTTACGATACCAGTTTGCGTCACGAGCGATGGAAGATCAAAGAAATTCGATCTGAAATACTACGCATTTTTTTTTAAGCGACCTAAGGTAATCGTATACAGCTCGCAATGATTTTAAACGCTAACGGAGTTACATTAAGCTTCGACGATGAAACTGGAGCACCTTCACCCAATTTATTCCACGAAATTTCATCTTCCCTGAACCCGGTTTATGCTGAGACAAAAATCCACCTTTTCTTCTAGTTATACAAAGAGACGAAGCCGCCCAATAATATCATGGCGGTGCAAAGCATTTTCAAGATGAAGATTTTCAAGATAAGATCCTTAATAATAAAAAGGACGATTATTTTTACGCCAGCCACAAAATTTGGAACACGAGGAATGTCTGTCCGCGATGTACATCATGAATTAAGAAAAAAAAAAAACATAGTTTGCATTTGTTATGTCTGAGATCTCAGCATTGATTTAATCGATGCAAAAAACGATTCCATTCATTAAATCCGATATTAAATAGCATTATCGAGAAAAATGTTGAACGATGCATTATCATTAAAGATCCTTAAGAACCGCAATTCGATGTCTGTTTCGGGATAAAAATGCTTCCGATAGAACGTCATTCGTGACGTTCAATATTAAACTCCACTGAACGAAAGAGAAACTTCGTGATAAATGCACATATAAAATGTGTAGTGGGTGAAATATCGAGATGGTATCGATAATGCATATTTACCGAAGAAAATTAGTCTGTCACCTCCGTGTTAAAGCATCTGGCACGTTCGCCGGACTTTGTTTCGTTCGTGAACGACGTGAGCGTAACGGATGGCCATTGAACCAGGCGTGACATGAAAATTTAACACGTCGTAGATCCATCTATGTGACAGTCGGTTCAACCATCACCTTGATCCATCTAGCGCGTGTCGAAGGTCAAAAGAAAAATAGGGCAGTGGATAGTGAGGAAAAATCATTATTTCATGCGCAGGGTTACACCGAAAGAAATAGTACTTTTAGCACCGTTATATCCTATATCTTTTAGCACCGATGTGTAATATTATATCAGGGATGTTTATGATCATTTAAACATCGAGCATCAAAGCAATAAAATTCGGCAACTTTGGTTGCCTTCGAAGCTTCGATATTTTTACAGATCATACACCAAACAATGACATTGATGATATTACGCCACGTTACCGTAAGTCTTCACCACACTGTAGAAATATTATGACCATTTGGCGCAACCGAAATTCATACTCGACACGTTGCTCGTAAACAATACCTTTGGGATTAGGGTAATCCAGTGCACGGCAGTTTACAGTATTGTCCCAAAGATTGACGTACATATAAGAGAATAATGGCCAGCTATGCATTTCTAGGCATGCGAAGGTCCACGACTATCCCTGCTAAAAAAAACTTATACTAAACTCCGTGTATCTAAAGCGTTATAACTTCGTCTTTATATTTTTACGTTTTAACCGTCTTTTTTTAATATTTGTACATAATACGTATAGTACATACTTCATACACACGTACAAAAAAATATGATAGTATAGAAAGTATAAAAAGTAATACGTTAATACAATATTACAATAATAAATAACGGCATACGAAGAAACAGCTATTCTCAAAGCTACCTATGCTGATAAAATTGCGACAATTCTATTAGAATCGCTTTATATTGCGACGCGCATATGAGCTCCCTCCTAACCTTATGTATAGTCAACCGAGATCGATGGCAGAAAAATGGAATCCACTCTCTTCCTTCGAGGTTATCTGCCAATACACGGCGCATGGAGATTACAGTAATCGCATAAAACTGCCGTAACTCGATGGAAACTCGCTTTACGGACGCTTTTAGCGAGATTCACTCACGCGTGGAAAAAGTTTGTCCTACCCTGTAAAGCATCTCCCATCGTTCTCCCACCCTCTACGATTTTGTCCAGGGCGCCCACGTGGCGCAAAGTACGCTAACGTAATTTAGTAACAATTATTACGACCGATAAAAAGTCCATGGCATGATGCTCTCGGCCGCCTTTTTCCGCAATTTCGTTGCCCCATTCATTACTCCAAGCTTTTAAAGGATCTCACAAGTTGACTAATGAGCACCGCGCAGCCACGTTTACGTGGTCTCCTCGTTAACCCTTTATAACCGACATTTCTTTCAGATTTCGACACTCTGACCACGCTTTAATCTTCCTTTCTGTGTAATCTCATATTCTGTGCCCCATACCCTTTATGTTGCTCCCTTTTGTTTACTAGCCGCTCGCGTATTTTGCATCTGCATCTGCATTTGCGTATTGCGAAATCATACCTTTTACATTACGCATTTCCCTGCATTCGAAATATAACAAAAAGCTTTTATCGGACTTGAATATAAATTTATCATTGTACGCTGTTTCTGTTATCGACTATTAAGGACAGTTAGCTTACAATTCATTATTTGCGATGAGAATTGAAGAATCAAGGTACAGATACGTGTATTGCGAAGAAAAATTCAAACAGCGCATAATCTAGAATATGTCTTTTAATGTAATGGAAAAGTTTCCTCGTCTTGTTTGGTAGTCGTTGGATCCTGAATTATTCATCCATGGTCGGAGGAAACTTGTATCAAATAAACACTATTTACGTCACGTACTCCAACTTTTACATGTAATTACATACAGTGCTTTAATCACAGTTGCGCTATTATATGAAAGTTATATTACGGTGAAAAGAATTACCACGATACAAGACATAACATTTAAGGGTAATAATATAAAAATAGGTAAATTTATTTGCAAAGTGCTGCCGCTATAGATATATACGTCCTCGTTTGCATGTTTGTTACTCTGCGGTTTCAGAGGATTTCGAGAACTTGGCTGGTCTCCAAAGAGCGCGGTATTCCCATTACACTTACCACTTTCAAGGGAAATGTAATTTAATTTAGATCTCTAATTAGTTGGAAAAATATTGCTTAATATTTTGCAAGGTAGACCCTTCTTACCATAATCGTATCTTGGCATTAATTTTCTAGAAATTACGACCAACCTCCAGCGGCTCGCGATATCTTTCTTGCCAGCTCTACCCATGCGTTCTTTTTATAATTAAGAAGGTCTCTCGTACCTCCTAAAATTACGTTACAGAGTAAAGTGCGGTGCAAATAAACATGATTGCGGCATGTGGTTCAATATCACAGGCGTATTAAATATTTGAAAACCGGCCGCTTTTGAATATAGAGTTACCAATTCACTCCTCGAATAGCTTTTATTCCCGTACTAACGTATTTCACGTACATCTCGGACATTCTCTGCATTTCAACGGTATCATTCCATCCGCGCGATACAAAAGTCTCAGGTTTCCGTTATTAAGTAAAAACAAAGTCACTCCGATTGTTCTCCTCGTTTGAGTATATTCGCATGATTCGCGCTAAAAACTGCTACGTATTATCTGGGATTGATTTATCGCCCCTTTCCGTTAATTAATATAGCACGTAATGTAGCCTCAATTCCCGTGCGTATGTCACGGACATCCATTCATAAACTTCCGCCCGTGCAGGGAGACACGTGCAAGCAGTTAAACCGCCTGTCCTCATTGAGTTTCTGGTTTCCGTAGGTATCATGCGCGTCTGCGCTTATCTCTATACCTTTCTTCACTCACACACGCACATTCGACGCGTGCATAACGCCTCCAAACTATTGTTCGACGCCGCATAACCCAGAAAGGACTTTTCTTCCCAACCTAGATGGATTCAAGGTAGAGCGGCTAGCGTTACCCGAAGCAACAAAGCTTGCACAATTGAAAAGTTTCTTGCGGCAGTAGTATGCAAAGAGAAATTTAACTTTCATTCAAAGGTAAAAAAAAAAAAAGAAACAGCTCTGAAAATCGTGAAAAAGTGTTTAAGCATAGTTCTAAGGACACTCCCCGTCCGAGTTTTCCTATAAATTTGATGAAACAACCGAATTTTAATTCGCTGACCCGATTCCAAAGTTAATCTCTCAAAAGATCATGCTCGTATGTAACCCCTTTGAGGAAGCATCAAATTCACGGACGGACATTCATTACCTTTGGTCTGGAGGCAGGCTGAAGTCACCGCATGTCCGCTCGTAGTTTCTCGTTCTCATTAATCACTCGCTTAGGGTAGCACGTCCACGTGCACATTTACTCGCACCAGTTTATTTCAACGTACTAGTGGTAAATACTTAATAGGTCCTGTCCATGCATGCACCGCACTCGCGCCCTTTTATACGTTAAATGTGCACTTTTTAGATCCAGAGATATATCAAGTTACTCGAGAATAGCCAAGAAGGGCATGTAGAATAAATATTTAATATTCCATTTTTCACACTGCTCTTTCGATCGCTGCATCATTACCGAATAATCCTTACTTAACCCAGACCTTGAACGTTTAACATATCGAAATAGACTTAACTTCACTGTCTGAGTACTGCATTTAACTTTCATAATTTTAATAAAAAAATCATCATCGTATTCCGCACTCAGATATTTTTCCTCATATTACCACCTTCATGAAATTTTGTACATTCCACTACAAGATTGTCGTTACACAATCCTCTTTGAGAGTGTTAAAGCGATTTTCTTCGATAACAACGGATCACTCAAAGTTTGGTTGCGATATTAAGAAAATAATTCTAATCAGTACATTCCACCCTTCACTCGAGTGATGACTGATATTCTTCACTACAATATACCTCGTTTTAGTACGAGATGTCCCCCATAGCCGAATGCATGTTTTATTCGAATAAAGTGTCAGTCATCGCGCAGTACTTGTTGAACAAAGCTACGTTCATAACGGTCACGGCGTGCCCAGAATCAACAGAATGGGGGCCCGGAATTCACCGATGTGTCACATCTCGCGAAACAAGAGAATCCACGCAGCGTCGGTGCAAGGCCATCGAGTTTGCACAGTGCCATTCATAAGCTTCAGACCGGAAGAGGAATCGCTCCGGCACCTGTCCAGTACTACGAGCCCCAGTCTCATTGACCATTCGCATTCTCGTACACGTCTCTGGCCCATTCACGTGCCGGCCGCGTACTTCCGGCTGGCCACGAAAGCGGGGAAATTGCGTTAAAAGGAAGGCGCGAGATTCTGCCGGCCAGGAACACGTACGGCCAGGAGAACAAGCTCGTTAAGCTAATTAATGTAACTGCTCGTGAAAGCGCAGCTCTGGCTTCTGGACACTTGATTAGTCGATAAACACTTCCGCGTCTGGAATGGGCCCCAGCGTTAATCGCGGACCTCCCAAAACAGCCGAGATGGTTATTACCTGTCATGCTGTTAACTTTGGTTGCACGCGATAAAAGCCAATGGCAGGCGCTATTGTGCCTCATTACAGCGCAATGCTGCTGCGAATGTTCGAACGTATTATTGCAACTGGACTTTCTCGATTCGTGATTGGTTGAAGAGCTTAGCGATGGAGTATCGCTTGAGATGACAGTTGGCTGCGATTGGTTATCATTTTTTGAGACTACGTTTGTGGAGAGATAGGATTGGTCAACGTACTGTAACCGTTACGGGTAGGAGAGAGAGAGAGAGAGAGAGAGAGAGAGAGAGAGAGAGAGAGAGAGAGAGAGAGAGAGAGAGAGAGAGAGAGAGAGAGAGAGAGAGAGAGAGAGAGAGAGAGAAGAAAACATGCAGAAATTACGAGCTATAACCGAGTGTGTATAATAATTATAGCAGTTCCCTTGCTAAATCAACGATAACTGGTTTTGGTCAGAAATTTACGAGCCCTCCAGAGCAACGTGAAATATCAAATCCAGAAGTTTATGCGCGTTTATTCTCGTGAAATATTTCGTTGCAAATCAAGAACTTTTAACTCGTTGCCCTTTACGGATTGCAAACGATTTCCCTGAGGCAGTGCATTTTTTAACACACGTTTGCCGATTTAGCGGAGAGGAAATACGTCGCCAGTATTTTCTCTGAGAGGATGTAGAGCGCAAATTATGGTTTATCGCGCCGGGGGTATTAAATTTTGGACGGTAATACGGCGTTCATTTTTGCCTTCTTAAAGAATTTAAGAGTCTCACTTTGAATTTAAAACTTCTAAAGGATTATGCTGTAACACTCGTACACAGAACGCACGATAAAACGGGTCGCAAATAAATTCTTCCTGGAGAAAAACTATTTTTCAGCTTGCCGGAGTTAATAAATTACACGTTTTACAAAAGATAGTTTCAAAAAGCCAAATGGCCGTTTTTTTTCAGGTGACACACATAATTCACAAATTTTTTGTCCCAACTTCGATCGTTGGACCTTTATACCAGATAGCGAAAGAGACGATCGTTTTCTTTTATTCTTTGCAGCGCTCTTGTTTAATAATCATTCATAAATATAATTTACCAAGATAAAATCATTTTCAGTAAACTATTGTAGTTGAATTATCATTTTCAAGTAATTTAATTTCAATATTTCATAACACATTGTTCCGACTAATTTTCATATTACCAACAATGGGTCAACATGGTCCATATTATTATCAATATCTATTGTAAATTTTATGAAAATAATTTGTGAAGCAACAAGATCACACTTCCTTCCCATAACCGAGTATATCACAGTAAAATAATCTAGCATTTTTTACACGTCATTAAAAATATATGACAATCAGAAGATCGAGCGAAGGTCTGTTTGCCCTTATAGAGAATATCGTATCAAATAGAGATTACGTGACAGCAAAGCGTTAATACACCTTCACACACCCATTTATTCATTAATCAAACAAACGAATTTCCCACGCGCAGCACCAACCGCATTTAAACGAATAAAACTTTTGGCCGGTTTTCCTGATAGGGATGTAAAACGGCTTCGGTCGTTACAGCGAGAGTCCAGAAATCCCGTAACTCGTCTCTGGGCCGTTTTCTCCTTGCGGCTAGCTATTTCACGAAAGTTTCTCAGTGTCAAACTGCACCTGTACTTTTCCACGGCGAAATATTTGGTAATTTTGGGAAGGTACTCCCGAACTTTTCTGGATTTATACTCGACACAGGGAAGTGCACTCGAGGATAAAGGTTTTGGCCACGGTCTGAAAATTGACCCTTTCCTATAGCATCCCTCACTCAATATCATGCTAGTGCGTGCCAATGATTTTGGAATCGCACTACTTTCAACAATTTTCCTTATCCCTTAAGTTGACTCATCCTATCAAAGTGTAATCACACCAAATATGTCGTATGCATGAAAGACTACGAGTATAAAGCAAAATACTCCTATTTTCATTTTGTTCGGTCAATGTTCCTACATCATCCAACAATTGATACTTCACCAACGCAATATTTTCGCCGAAAATCCCCCTAGTATCCAGCCGTTGCTATGTCGCGTCGATGCTGTGGACGCATTCCAACTATAATAATATGACAATATAGTACAATAATATGATCGCGATGAAGTTGGCTCAATGCCTTGCTGTTGAGCGGGCAACCATCTTCTCTCAAATTAGAGAAGCGAAGCCGCCTCGATAACCACCCGTCCTTATCTCCTTATTCTTCTCCCCTCACGGGGGCGGATAGAAGGCGCTCTTTCGTGCGTAAGCACCTGCCTTCGTAAGTGCATACGTTTACGTAGGTACGATACATCCAAGAAGCCAGGCTCTGTTTACCCAATGCCTCCTTCGCGCACCTTCCGCGTACTTTGGCAAATGCGCCATAAGTTTCGTACGTTGCCAGACTCTATGTCGCTAATTACGCCTCTAGTTCCGCGCTTCGTTAGGGGAGACGTCTTTAGGAAGGTGGAATGAGGGAAAGAGGGAGAGAGAACCGCAAACGCAACGCGGTTTGGACTTGCGCCTTGAGAATCAACAATTGTGTATCGCAATCGTCGCCCTAGAAAGCTTCGGGATGAAATTAGAGGGTTTTCTTTGGTACAGACAGCTGTTGTAAGTCCTCGGGATTTATATCGTGTGGAATACAACGCTCCAAAGCGATGTTTCGGGCGAGTTACGTAATCAGGATTGCCACGTACACGTGTTCCCAGAGGAAGTCACCTGGCACAATTTCTATGGCTTTGAAATCTCTATTGAATTTGTGTAATTCAAAGATCCTTTACAACGATTGGAATAGACGCTCGTTTTTTAGAGCGTCGAAGTCACGTGTCGCTATGATAGAGATATTACTTAATCGTATCCATGATTTTGTTAGTCTTCCTCGTCGCCGCTGCGACATTAATCCCTTTCCGGATTTTATATGAAACTTATAATGGTTTTGCATGCGAGAAGAGCCTTTGAAAAATTCATTCAAAGCGCGGTTGGACAAGGGGAAAGGAAAACGTAGCGCTGCCACACTTTTACCAACAAAGTTCCTTTATCGTCCACCTCTCTATTCAATGTTATGAAGTATTTTACACGTCTTGGTAAAGTAGATCAACACTCGTGAAAGTTTGTTCCAAGAAAGACACTGAATGTTTCATAAAGTTTTAGTCGCATATCGAAATGACTCTCTCCCTTCGTCGCCTGATCCTTAAGTTGAGCATCGATAAAAACCAGTTCATTCGAGGGCCTTTCTGGCTTTTAACAAGAGAACGCAGTAGGTACTGTACAAACCAGCGTTATAGCAATTTGGTCAAAATCTTGCTAAGGATAATAGAAAGCGAATATTCAGCCCATCATCAATACCAGAAACATTAGATGTTTCGCACTTGATAACTCGTTCGTGTCGCTGATAATATCGAAAAGATCGACTCTTATCTTTTTCTGTCTCTCTCTTTCCTCGTTCCAACCCTTTCTTACAAGCGTTCAAAGAAGTTCGAACAGAAGATTTGTACCTGTAATCTTAACTTGTTTTTTTTTGTTCATCCAACCTCTTCCCTCTTTTGGCCTAATTTCGCCTCTCGCTTCGACCTGACACGTGTTCCTACTCGATCCACCCACGAAACGTGAATGGCAGCTAACCAAGGTTAGTAGATCCCAGTGAGCTAAAGGAACGAGAGGCGATGGAGAAGACACCCCACGGGGCATCGACTAATTTCACCGCTCCTGATTGCAGGAAGCCCAGTAGCACTTATAGATAGATTACATTTTCCTTCTCCTCGAGCAAAGTGCTCCTGCTCCCCGTTGGCCTATCGGCTCTTTAAATTTCGAACGATTCCCAGAATTATTTGAATACCTTGCCAAGTGTCTGCACCTCGGAAACTTCATCGAATTATTATACAATGGTAATTCATCGATTCGATATTTCGATTACTACCCATTTATTAAAGTTATTTAGTAGGGCGGAAGGAGCCACCGTCGATATTACGTTCGAGGAATATATAATAATAGGATTCGAGATTTATAGAAGGGCAAAGGCGCATGCCTGACAAGGTAACGTGCACGTAATTTCCTCCAAGAGCTTCGATGGTTCTCAGCTCGAGAGTTAATTGGCAAGTTAGCCCGCAAGATTCGGGAACAAAGAGGTGTGGAAATCAAATCGGGGGAGATGCGTTCGAACGTGCGGAATATCCGCGACCATTTCATCTGCGGGGAAGCCCGACTAATTACAGCGGCCAGCTTGATTGACGTACTCGCGGTATTATTTCCCATCGGAGAAGACCGGGGAGATTCGATTTTCTGTCGCCGTAGAAAACTACCGCCACTCCCGTGCGACCTTCTTACTTCCGGCCCTCGTGCTTTTGCACTCGCTTCTCTCGCCCTTTCCCCTATCGATAACGAATTTACTTGGCCTATTGACCCTGTAATTTCTCGACGAAAATACTCGGTCCCGTTTGAAACTATGGCGCGATCGAACCGGAGAACGTGAGAATATCTACCGGTTGGAAGGTCGTTGGTCTTCCATCGATGTATATTCAAAAATACATCGTTAATTATGTGCTACATTAGGACTGCAAAGCAGTAACGAATTTCACTTCGACTTGCGATTAGCAGTTTAGGTTCAAGTCGGTATGAAAGCAAGGATTTACGTATGAGGTGTTCATGAAAGTAAAGGAAAGATGAAAAAGTCAATTTTATTTTGCAATACATTTTGCAAATTTATCCGCAAGTCGGGTAGGTATAATATAACGCTTACTCTAAGTATATAACCTGTATAAAATATTCCTAAAAATACGGAAGCTAAGGACCCAACCAGAGTACGATCTTGATTCTAATCTCGATAAGAATGAAAATATTCTCTCGATCTTGGCCAAACAGGTGACCCATACGATCCGCGTAATCGACACGTAAATTATGGCCCCGACAGGGATACTATGGATAAAGAAAATAGCCCATATCGATACGCGGGGGAGTGCCGCGAAAGCATGAGCGTTCAAAAGGAATGGCGTGTCTACTTTGGAATAACCTTCGCAGCGGCGATGGTAATAAATTCCGACATCGGCTCGTGCCTTTTTACGGCATGTCAAACGGCCCGAGTAAAGCTCAGAAATCCGCGCTAACGCTTTACGATACGTCATGCTTTACGAGCGACAATTTTCAAATGGACCGAGACGGGCCTCGATGGCCGGCGACGATTTCTGCGGCTCGAAGGGGCGCAATCTGTAATTCGATTCACGATGCCGCGTACAAACGGCCTCGTAACTCAGAAACCAGGGTCTAATCCTTGGAGCACGGTTGCTCGGAGTCCCGTAGCAGAATCATTTTTGATCCACTCCGATATTCCACCGATACATATTCACGAGCCCTTAAACGCAAGGTCCTCATCGATGTATAATTGATTCGACGAATTTGATTTGCGTTTAGGTATGCGTATGGAAAAGTACATTAAAAATGATTAGAAAAAGATGTTAGTAATTAATTTTTGTATAAATATCTCATTGTACACCTAGCTCATAAACATTAAAGGCAAAGTGGAAACATTAATAGATAAATACAACGATTTCCGCGCTTTAATAAAATCCATGGAAAATCTTAGAAAAAGGCGCAGACTTGACGCTTCATACTTTGTCAAGGAAATGACCGACCAGTCATATTTCTAGTGTCAGTGTTAAAGCAATTCCAGTATTAAAAGTATCGAAGCGAATTATCAATGACTCTAGCAACGTGCACGAAGGTTCGAATTACTGAATATATCAGGAATCGCATAGCCGGTTACGTCGAGGATTACGTAGCTCGTGAGCGACGACACGCGAGGCACGAGGAGCGTGTCGGATCGATTCTCCCGGTGGAAGGAAGCCCGGGAACCTTGACTCGAACCTGGAAAAGGTTAAAAAAATGCCCTAGAGGGGATGTTTTACGGCGCTGTTTCGTCTTTGGCTCGAGGCACGTATCGATCCTGGCGAAATTGCTCTTACTTTTCTCCTCTCTATCTCACGATATCGGACAGCGATACCTTCGCTTAATGGTAATCACCATCCGGTCGAGATTGCTTCGGCGCGAACCGGTAACGATTTTTCTAAGGCCAGTAACGATCGATCGGCCCGACCATCGTTATTCTACCGCGTTTAATCGTTCGTGGGATCGTATGATCTCTTCAAAGTGGCGAAGGGAGGGTGTGCCATTGGAAGAGGGGAGGGAGCCGCGAAGAAAACAGGTTGGATGTGCGGGAGGCCTTGTTGTGGGCCATTAGGTAGCTGCGTTTCAGGGTTGCACGCGAGGACGAATGGATGACTCGTGAATGAACGACGTCACCTACTCTACGGAGTTCGTATATACGTACTGAAGTAATGCTCCTGGGATGCCTTGTAGGCTTGTGAATGCAAGGGGAGTGGATTCCTACGGATTGTCATTGGCTGAGACGTATTGTTCTAGATGCATCACAATGATCCGCTGTCAATCGAGTTCTTAGATTTGGAATTAAGCATTATATCAAAGAAGGGATAAAAACTCACAAGGTGGAAAGATAATGTTTTAATAGTTAACACTTTCCAGCCCAATGATCCCATTTGGTATCATCCGTATAATCTACTTGTAACTCTAACTTATCTTTTTTTAATTTAAGTTTCTTGCTAAAAAATAATAATGTGGCCTGGAAAGGGTTATGGATATACGATGAATTTTTTTTCTCACGTTTTGTTACAGATAAAATGTAAAATACGACTGAATCGTAATAACGATTGTTAGATGTACATACGGACCGGAATGATAATGGATAGATAATGTATTTGTAAATGGTTTCAGCAAAATTCATGTCACTTTATCCAATAAACGTTGGTGACTGCTGAAGGACACGAAGAGAATTTTAGCGTGACGCATGCATTGGGAGTAACTACTTACACGAAGTATAATAGAGCAAGTTACTCTGAAAAATAAACATAAAGCGAAGGACAAACAAGATAAAAATACTTTTTGCCGTTTTCATACACGTGATGCATTTAAAGTCCGTCGAAAACACGCAAGCTTCAACGAGAATTTCTTTCTATGAAATGAAAAAGCAAAGTCAATTGTTGATTAAATTAAAAAATTTAAATAAACCCACTATTTGATGCATCTTTGCTTTGACACCTCGATAAAATATCGATTCCTTAATCAAACAGAAGCAGAAAACGCAAACAATCGATAATTATATAGCAGATTTTAACTCGAAGGTATGAAGAACGCAAACAAGAGATAAAGGCTATTATCAATATTAACACGAATCTCGCTCGTGAGAACTTTCTGCCTGAGCCAATGGATACCCAGCGGCTTACAACGACTAACCTTGTGCAGTTATTTTCGCTAATCGAATTCATACCTGTATACCGACAACCCCAAAAATAAATTTCAAATTTTGCAAAATGTAATTTACGGACGTTTTGGTCAGGTCATTTATCCTGCTGAATATTAAAAGCCAAGAAGTCAAAGAAAGATATTATTTGTAAATGACATCACATTTTTACACCTTTGATTCCGTTATCTTGTTTAATAAACATTTTAATCCAAGACGTCGACATACTTAATCATTATTTGCGAAGGATCAAAAAAAGTCTTCGAGACTATGAGTACATAAGGCAACGCGAGCAGCATTTAAATTCAAAGCATTCGAGTGAAAAGCCGGTTGCCAAAAAAAAAAGAGCCGCGGAGGAGAATAAGAGGTTCAATTTGCATGTACGTTGAACAGTATCCTGCCGTATTAGCCGATAAGCCCCGGCCTTAATGCAAGTATTGCATCTCCTATTCAACGAGATTAGAATGCACTACGGCGGCCCTTATCTGGCTACCTTTGTACAGCTCTAACCTCGAAGCCGGCGAATAAAGACTCGCGGGACAGTATTTTTAAAAATATCCGGATTTCGGTTCGACCAGCATCCCGAACGTCGATATAAGCCTCAGTGGCTAAGCCTTCCGTATAAGAAACCCCTGTGTATCGGTCTAGATTTAAATAGCAATATTCTCTCATAATTCTAGGGGGATATTCGTCGATTATCGATCGCGAAACGAGTAGATTCGACCCCGCAAAGGCGCCCTAATCGCGGATATTTTAATGCCCAACGATAAACCGTTTTGCGCATCCATCGCGTAAACGCTGCCGACGGAATGAAAAATGGGACGATGCGAAAGATGGACAAAAACGTGTACCTCGATGTCGATAAATTAGGGAACACGATAAGAATCTCGATACAAGATACAGCACAATACGTACGCGTTGTAACTCATGGGATTCGAGTTGTCCGTAGAATGGGCGAATATAGGGCAAATATAGGAATCGAGATTTCAGATGTGCTTCGATGAATGGCTCGTGGAAATTGGTTAAAACTCGTGCGTGATATTCGAGACGTTGGAGGTCTTCGAAAAGGCGGAAAAAAGGAATGCTTTTGTACCGGCAGAACGTTGGATATGATCGCGAAGACGATCAGAAGTGCTAGATATTTGACCTCGATACCGATGATAACGAATTTCAGGAGAAATAGAATTCCCCCTCCCGTGACTCCGATCCCGCCGAAGAAAATCCTTGATTCTCTTCCCGCAGGGGGATGTCGACCCTAGAGCCACTTTTTTCCCACCCTTGAAGCGTTACCCATCGATCCATTGATCCAGCCCATTTGCATCCTTACGACCCTATTATCGAGTAGGCGCTGACTCCAAATCCGGAAATAAGTAGGGAAAAAACAGAGAGCGAGGGAGGAACGGTCCTTCCGTGTCGCGACGAAATAAAGCAAGTGGGAGAAAAGGAGGATTCGTGACGAACTTAAATACGCGGAAAGAAGGACGGATTTGATTTAACATAATCTCTTCTCTTCGAGAGAGAGAGCCATTCGAGCATCCCTGTACCTCGTTGTACTAGGTAGAGTAATCGTTATTTTCGCGAATTGATAATTCTGCAATCGTATCCTCCTAATGTCGTTTTTCTCGATGTTTTTCCACAAAGAGAAGTCGATACTGGATGGATGGCCCGTGGAGCGGCGCAAAGACGTAGACGGAAACGGAATTTATCGATCCCTTCTGCCATGTTTGGTTCGTAATTTCCGAAAGACGTTATGTCTGCTCCGTTGCATAATTCATGCTTTAAGTTATGAGAGAGTACGGTGTTCCTCCAGAGAGTAGTGCGCCATGGAATTATGGTATCTTTGTTTTCCTTGTTAAATATCGCGCTGTGTTAAAATATCGATCGACTCACCGGCAAGTTCAGAATTTCCTTCTTCTTGATCTTCCTTCTCAAATACTTGGAATTGTACGCGCATACACAACATTATTCAAGAGACGAAGAAAACATTAAATAACAGTTTTTGATTTCGCTTGGCAATTTAAGGATTACTGATTCTGAAATGAGGAATTAATCGCTTTGCATTATTGCCGTATTTAGTTTGTTTGCTCCTGTCGTTTACGGATATCAATTTTTGATACTCATCGCATCTGACGGAATCAAGCGAATGTGATTGCGTTGATACCTGATCTAGCTCCCATCGCGACAGCTGCGATATAACGTACAACAAACTACTCTTTTGATAACAACCGCGATCGTGATTGGGTTACTTGTAAAGCGTAATGACGATACCTAGATTCATATTCTTTTGATACACGTTTGCACATATGTGAGGAATAATTTCTAGAAAAACCTCACTTGTATGACACAGTTATCGACGATCAAACGACAACCTATTCGATACCTCAGCATAGCTTTGAACGAGAAATACGTTAACCTTGCGTATGGAAATTAATATATATCACTTCTGCTTGCTTCGGTTCCAATCGGACAGGAATTAACAGGGATGGATTAATATTAAATGTACACGCCGATTCAATAATTATCGCGCTAAATACTGATAATGACCAGTATTTAATGAAGCCAGACTTAATACTACTTCCATCATCGTTCCGGCATTGGAAATGAAATTCCACCGGGATATTTACAGTGCTGGGATTTACGCGACTGCCGAGTTTCACGGTAATTCGATTTCCAGCCGCACGCTTTGGATAAGCAACGAGAAATAATACCAGAATCCACCTGCTTGTGGAAGTAAACTCGAAGCGGGGCTGCTGCCCTCCTGTTTTCTTAATTCAATTTCTCGTGTCGGTGCGTTATAATACCCAACGTGCCAAAATCCGACCGATCGATGACGCGGAGCTGAGCGAAATCTCTTTAAAAATGGCGCGGCCTTAGCGGTATTAGGGAAGATTATGAAGGATTACGGAGGATCACAGACCCTCAGCAGTCCGGTCCAATTTATCTGCTCCAAGATTTTTTGGCCCGATGCAACGGACGAGGGTCTGCCTGTGAATGAAAGGGGGAAGGTCCCCGCGTACTCTTATCGATTGCATACCGACTGCGTTCGCCCTTTTTTACATTCAATTCCGGCTAACCGGAATACTTACTCGCGCCTTTCAGAAAAGTAATTTCCCCCGCTTCGAACCGCCTAACCTATAAGCGTGCCTGTATAAGATTCAGATTAAAGAAGACACTTTTTTCTTTATCGCGGACTTCCCTTAACTTGGGAAACGTTGCTGAGGCTATACGAAGATTCACTGTTTTATACAATACTAGGTATATAACTTTGCTTCTACCGGCTTTTGTCGAAATCAGGAGTTTATTGTAAAAAAAAAAAAACCGGTTATACATTTATGATTCAAAGTATTGTCCATCCTTGGCCACGGCGGAAGCAAAGTTGTACACCTAATATACGATTTAAATATTATGAAACAACTGCATGTTGCAAGAAACTGAGTAGTACATCAGTAGAAAATAATAGCGTATATATTTTTTAAATGCAATTTAATCGCGCCAACAATCTGATACATCTGTTGCACGATGTGCAGTGACTTGCAACGATGGGCGGACACGGGTCTTCTCAATAATGATATTCTAAATGTGTCCAGTCACCATGACTCGCATTAAGTATATTCTAGACCACGAGTAAAAATTCGATCGCGCTTTATTCCGTAAAGGAACCGTGTTGCAGCGGTAAATCAATCAGGATTGATACATCATTGATAGAACGATATGTCGGTGTTCTGGATAGATATATCGTCCGAAGGATACGATGATGGAGAGACGTATGGTTTGTACGGGGAATGGGGCATCGGCCGACCTTCCCATTTCTCTTAATAGCCCGAAATAACTCTTCCGTTGCGATTCTGTAGAAAATATCTTCCATATATCACGCGCATTATTCTGAAGGCACAACCTAAGATATACGATTTTTTGTGATATTTCTTACAGAAGATTAATCACCAGCATCGGCACCGCTACAGTAAAAACTTCTATTTGTTATATTTCCTCGTCAAATATCTCGTCTGAGTTAATGATTTAAATGCTGATCTCAGTGCTCCACGCTGCTTTGTAATAAAGAAAATTCATTTTTAACGACATTGACCTTGTGGCTATAAGAACTCGTCGACAATATTTCATGCGTCCAATCAGGGCGAAAGGCGAGATTTCATACGGTTGATCCGTTTCGCGCGGTTTTTTTTTCGCGCCAAAGCAAAGGGTGGAAAAAAAACTCGATGGGGTGATAAAACTTTTTCTCCCGGCTTTTTCCCAAAATTCCGTCGTTAAGCCGTCACCACGTGAAACAGCGCGGAATACGCGCGCAGGTGATAAAACGATAGGCGGGCCTCTCGGAATAAATATACCGACGGCAGGACGGAGCTCCGATAGGGAGCATTCGTTACAGTGGACGAATGGTCCGTCAAAAAGTAGCGAGCAGGAGCCGAGGTGAAAAATAGGGAGCAAATTGGTAGATCGCAATCGAAAGTCCACCCTTTCGACTCCTCTTTAGTATCGATCATCGTAGATTTCGCCCACGAATGGTCATTTAAAATTTTCCCCACGAACCAAGGCATCCACTATTCCCGTCGCGTTGCATTGTTGTAAAATAAAATACGAGGAAAAGTTCCAGATTATAACTTTATCGCGTACCGTAATTTTTCTTTTCGCGCAGAAGTCGAGGCTTTATCTTTGATCTGGGTAAGCATATTTATTCCATTACCAAGGGCAGCGCACCGCAACGCTAACTCTCCCGCAGGACATTTTCGTGCAATATATGCACCATATCTTCCATGGTATGGGAACCATCTTAACTGGCAGACTGCAGGTCGATAACCCTACTCTGTGAATATTCTAGGCTCAAATTGAACCCAACACCCTTGAATTTTCCACCCAATTTGTGGGAAATCTATAAATCCACTTGGTTCAAGATTTTGACTATACACGGTGGCGCTTTAATTCACGTCCATAAACTATTTTCCGTATTCGATTTTTATCTCTATCCCTGCGCTACAAAGTATAATATTTCGTAACATCAAATCTGTCTCTCACATTAAAATCAATACATATCAGCAACGATCGCAAGGAGCGCTTCAATCGTAAAAACCCAGCAGAAATAACAAACTTGAACCTCCGCAACTTTAACAACCCACGCCAGAAATTACGTTGGGGGAAAAAAAACCCACTTATACCAAATACGGATATACGCGTAAAATGCACCTGCCAATAAGCGGTTAGATACAGTGTTAGGCTAACCGTATGGTGTGGCCCCGCGATCGTTGTCCCAAATAAAATAAACAGCAGCCAGGAGCGGTTTCGAGATAACCCAGGATCCGAATCTGTAGCCCACCAGTCGTCATGCCCCGGGCTGGACGTTGTTTATCTCGATACACGGTAATTGGGGGGCGGGCCGGGGGAGGGGGGAGGAGGAGCATGGCCTCGCCCTAACCGAGAATCGACTCGGTCACAGAAGTCGTGCCGAAATACGTACGGGGCTTAGAGAAGGATAGCTACGTAATACGTATTCTCCTTTTTCGGACCCTCTTCCGGCCTTTAACTCCGGGGCGGTTGAACGAAGTACCATTTTCCACGAGGAAGGGCGACGGATGGAAATGAATCGTGGGCCGGTGTGAGTGAGGTTAACCGGGAGCAAGATGGAGGCCATGGAGGACGGCCGGAGGGGAGGGGCGACGCGAGCGTTTCTCATGCGTGTATATCGCGTAACGCCCATGAGCTACGAGTGTGTGTACCCGAGGAAAAGAGAGATGGAGCGAGAGAAAGTGAGAGATGGAGGAGGTGGGGGAAGAAGAGCGAAAGAGGGAGAGAGATGGAGAAAGAAAGAGAGCGAGAGAGATAGAAAGAGAGACGAGGAAGAGAAGGAGAAAGAGAGGAGTGGGTAGCCATAGGGGACGATGGAGCGTGAGAGGAGGAGAGAAGGAACGATGAGGGTAGAGGAAGGCGAGAAAATGCTTAATGAACGAACAAGAAAGGTGGGAGGTTGGGGGTGTATAAGTATTTGCGAGGAAGCGAGGAGTGAGCGTGTCCGTCGCGGCGCTGAGGGGTAAGGGAGGGTGAAAAGGGCGGCGAGGGAGGAGGATAGAGAGATTTACTCCGAGTTTTGGAGGGCTGCCGAATATTGATCCCCGGCACGAGTCAAAGCCGGGCCTCGAACTCCGCAGGATGATCGCGCCCACCGCGTGCCCTTCCACGCTTTGCTTTCTCGTGCGACTGGGGGAAGAGAAGAGCGGTGCCTTTTTTAAAAAAACATGGTACAAATTTTGCTACTGCGGTCGATACGTGACGATACGTGTCCTCTAAAAGCAGTACGTAGGAATGTGAAAGCTTGAAATAAGCTCGTTTTTATCATTGACCGTATACATAGACCGCAGCTTTATTGGATCGTTTTTACGTGGCTCTGGGCTTTAAATAATGACAATGATACCACGGAGATTTGCATAATAAGAGACCTTTTACTAATGCAAAGAAACGACCGGTGAATTTATAGTCAGCAGTATTATTCGTAAAAGTGTGGTTTGTTACTTTAATATGTGGCGCCTAGTCTTTGTAATTTAAGACCAAACGACACACAAAGCTTTTAAAAAAATATTTAATTATACGAGTGAAAATAACTGAACAAAATAGCCAGGTGTAAGAACAAATCAAGATCCTATTTTCCTCTGTTTAATTCCATAAGTAAAAAATATTTTGGTTCTGCGGAACCTGTAATTTCCGGAATTTGAAACGTAAATTAGAGATTTAACCAAGATTCCTGTTTTTACGCAAACATTACTGCAGCCTCTTAGCGGGCTGTTGTTGTGGTTACATTTGCCTCCAAAAAAGGTGCATTACGATTGCCGGTAATAAGGCTGCTGGATTAACACCGGCATCGTCACAAAATGCATGTCTGTAGATCACAATTAACCTACTTACGTCAGCTCACATTAATGTACTCAGTCTGCTAATGTCACTGGATGCAAATGCGTGTACAAGTTCGAAGTATGAGCATAAGGTATTTTGCAGCATGTCGGGACATGTACTCAGCAGGATGATTGATCACGTGGATTTTTAAAAACTGATCTCTTGCACAAAAAATCATGAAGTGGGAAAATTACCGATGAGCAAAGTTCTCACATCGACGAAGTGCCCTTCCTGAATACAAATCATGTAAATGTAAAGGCTTTTATACACTAAGTCGATGACTTAATTCATACGTGCTTTGCAAGAAATTCCCAGCGTACTAAAGTTCGAAAACAAATTTGAATGGTATTCGAATCACTCTTTCATCGAGGAGACGTAATGTATGCAATATCGCGTGAAATCTAGCTTGAGAATGCGTGGAACGCGTCGAGATGCATTTTTCGAAACTCCTTCTTCGGGAATATTTGCACGCGAGAGTACTCTCAGATTCGACAAGTAATATCATGTAGTGCGATTTGCATACGGTTTGCCTACGACCTACTCGTAAGTGGAATCTTGAATTATATTCAGTAATGTAATTAGCTAAATTGCACTACACTACATATACGAATTTATCTCCTTAACGTCAATTTTTAGCATTACCGTTTATATTACGTCATTTTCACTTCCGTATCCGTATCTCTCTCTCAGAAAGTTAGTATATTAAATACTCGTGACTGATGAAAATATTAAAAAAGATGAAAAGATGTGAATTCTTTTTAAGCCATGAACTATTCCATGTAAAAGATTCGCGTGTTTAGTCTTTCTCACCAATCACTAATTACAAAAAAAAATGCAAGCATATAGTTTTGTTGGCTCTCCGCTGGTATACAACATTTAATTATACCACGAGTTTTGCTAGCAGCTGTTATTTAACTTTTACCGATTACAGTAATTATAAGTAGGTTTTCAACAAAGGACGATAATAACGATAACGGCTACATTAACTTACATCATCAACAACCTTTCGTGTCAGCAGATCCCGTATACTAAGCACGCAATGATAATCTGATGATATAGTAAAATTTACAAGAAATGTATATAGAATTATGTATGCCTTGTACCGGCTATAAATGAAGCCATTTCACAGGAGCACTCCCTACTGTACGTGCAAAATATTCCGCGCGCCTTCACGCAAGGGCGGAGGTTGGTTTTGTAAGGGGATCTCGCTCTCGAAGGGTGAGCGTGAACTTTAAACCTTTATTACATCCCTCGAGGAGACCATTGTGCGAAAAAGAGCAAAGGGCGAATAATGCGGTGCACGTGCGATGTCGGCGCAAATCAGTAACTTCGACTGCTGCGGGGAGAACTCATCACAGGAGCATTTGCGTCTCAAAAGGAACTCGCCATTTTCACGACAAACACGAATTCCAAATGTGTTTCTTCCCCGATGGCTTCCAGAGAAAACAACGCATTGCCAACTGGCGGTGCCGGAAAATAAAGGTGACTGGCTAGTTTGAGAATGTGCTCGAAACTTCTTCCTTCCCAAATAGAGAAAAATTGAAGCAAAATCCATCTAGCAAACAGTCTCCCCAATGTGACTTCCGTGTTTGTCTCGTTGAAATAATCGAGGCACGAAACTCCTTTGAAAAGTTCTTGACGATAGCGAGTTGTTGCGTCAGCGATTAGCAAAGTATTATCGCAACGACGGTGCATAATCCGAGCCCCTGGTGCAACTATTTCGGCCGCATTCTTTCCGGCGTTTAGCAACGAGAATCTATCCGCGTTTTCGTGCTTCGCGCGGCAGTATCATGGTCATTCATGAGAATGGGACGATAACAAAATTGCGGGCCGCGATACACGATACGAGGAAATTGCACCCCAATTGCCGATGCGCGGTGCGCCCTTTGTTCTTCTGAGTTTTCATTTCGTAATTAGACCCGCAGACACGCAGCGCCCATTTTCCGCACAGCCACGCGGTTATTCCCTGTACCTTGCTTTTTATGCGGCTTCTGCTTTAAGGCCTTTGTACATCCCTATTTTAAAGCCTTCCTCTTTGAATCATAGCCCCTCCACGCTGGTAAGGGTATTGGTAAAATAACCTCGGGGCTGTACGCAAGCCTTGTGTTTATGAAAGCAATAATCTACCATTTATGCATTTTAATGGAAATTTCAGGATTCGTGCATTGGCCGATTACTTGAAAGAGTTCAATGACCACTACGAGCTTTCGATAAAACATTTTATAGCATATATCTGTATTTTAATGTAATAGTCTACCTATTTTTGTAAGTATATTACGAAGATCAATCGTGCAGTTTGCGTATAAAACGTTTTATGTTTTACATTCAATATCGTTTCGAAAATTGTAAAATACTGTGATATACCGGTCCTCCTTCCAAAGTAAATCGTTTATTCTCTGTCGCACGAGGCGACATGATTCCTGATAATTCTGAAAGAAGAATAGAACCGTTCAAAGGAGAATAAAACCTGTTTTCAAAAAATTCACAAGTGCCACTAAAATCTTCATGAACCTACATCTCGCGAGACGTAGAAATGTGTAGTTAATTTTCCACGAGGTCGTTAAGTGGAAACTTCAATCTTTTTACCGCGCTCAAAAACTTTCGACGTGTCGGCCAAACTTCGTATTTACATCCTTTCTGGACCGCGATACACCGACTGTGACCGATGAACCGGAGCCGAGTCGATGGCTAAACGTCGGCTACGTGTTCATATCCAGCCGTAAGCCTCCGGTGGATGAGGTGGCTTTCCTCAAAGCTTTTCGAAGCTCCCTCCTCTAGGCGTGGCCAAAGGCCCGACCGAGCTGAGACCCCGTCTTAAATAATTTTAGAAACCCGGATAATTCCAGCGGCCGCAGGAGGAATTTCTCGATACTGCTCCCCGTAGCTACCAATTCCTGTTATCGAAGATCCTCTTATGGCGGTATTGCAAGAATATTCTTGGAAACTCGACGATCTTCATCGCGGAGGAATCTGCTTTTCGAACAGCGAATAGACACAATTCTATACACTTGCAGATATATCGTATTGATTTCGTTCTTCCCCCGTTGAAGTCCGATTCTGCGTATTCTGTATGTGGCATGAATTGGAAGAATAGGTACGAAAAGCACGCTTGAAAGATCTGGTAGTTTATAGAATACACACTTTACTTTTGGATATTAATATGTAATGTGGATATCAATGATTATGTTTTTTGAATGATTTGAAAGCAATTGAAGTGGTTAGTTTATGTAGAGATGTCGGTATACGAGAAATCTCGCCGGAGCAGCGCTATTCGAGAATGTTAGCCAACTATAAATCGTATACCAAAGTTCGACACGGTAATGTCGCATCGTCAGCTGCGTTTATCCCCCTTATACTGGCCTACCAACACTTCGGCAATCGTGGCAGCTGTGATCGCGCGCGTGGACCAATTTACCAATTTTCCTGTCGCTAACTAGAGCTTAGAGCCGGCTCGACGAGTACCTACGTACACAGATGCAGAAAATCCTACCGCGCGGCCCTCGCACGGAATGGAAAATGGCTTCCCAACTGCAAAATCCAGCCGGACTTTCGACATCGATAATCCTCTTGGAGGAACACGGCCAGTGGCCGCGTGATCCGTGAATCGAAAAGCAGTTTAACACGAGGGTCGAAGAACCGTAGCCGCGAACATCTTCGAATAATATATTAAAGCCGAACGACGATTATAGAATTGGCGATTCTTGTTTTTTGACCCTAAGATTATTCAGAAATTGTAGATGGTTTTCTCGCTTACGAACTAATCTGAAAAACTCTCCCCTTCTTTCTCTTGCATTTAACATATTTCTGGAATACTCGACTTTTTCCTTCTATTTTTATTTTAAAGAGGAACAAAAGCAGTCCACGATATATGAATTACGCGGAAATAAAGGAAACGCAGTTTTTTTTAAAGAATAATACTTCGAAAGGCTACGATCAAATCGTCGTCTACGAGGTACGGTAACTAATATGCCAGCAGTTCTTTCACTTCGAAAGTCGTGATGTTGCATATACTCATGTATAAAGTACTCGACATTTTCTTCGCCGGCCAAAGCAGAACGGATGGAGAACGATGAGAGAATTCGTAAAAAGTCACGCTCTCGATTGTTCGATAACGGGCTGTGCTGTGTTTCTCGATACCCCCTGTGGCGAATAAACGGACACAAAAGGACAAATGCTGCGCAAAAGAGTGCCGCTTATTAGACGTCTCCATGCTTAATTTTACCATTAAACGCTATTAGGCCACAAAGACCCATTGTGGGCGCCCCTGTGTCCCTGTAATTCAACAAAGCGGGAGGAACGGTTTGGCATTATTGCTGGCAAATTTGCATATTTGGACGATTATCCGCATCGAAGCGAAAACTGTGGGCCATTGTTAAGTTAGACGTACGCAGGAAATACGGAAGCCTGGCCTGGTAATTATTAATTCGTCGGCCCGCCTATCAATAATACCAATTTCCGTCCAGGTTGTTACCCCCGGCTTTGGCCACTTTTGTTCCTCTGCGGTACGTAAGCTCCTCGACTGCGAAAGGATTTGATCTTGGAAATTGTACCTAAACCTCACGTCGACCAAATTGGGCGCCCGCCATTATTCATTCAAGGCACATTTCCTATCCGCCAACGAAATTCGAGCAATAGACAACTTTAATAAGCCTCCTGCGAAATATACATCTAAATGCTAAACACCATCGTGCAATTGACATCCCTGTTACGTTACAAACTTCCTTATAAACTAAAGAATATACAATTCTTCCAGTAAAATACGTAGAACACTACGTGTCTATATAAGTCAGTTTGTTGGAACGCCATAATTAATTTAAGATAGGCTTGAAATTTTCAAAATTCTTTCGACATTTCTTTCATTCAACTCTCACGTAAAATACTCGGTGGTTTTTTACCTAAATCGCAAGAACCAGAGATCAGTCATTGGCAGGACCTAGTGGCCACGGCGCAGCACATCGTAGAAGCAATTCTTTCTGGGAACAGATATCCCGAAACGTTCTACGTGACCTTATACGCTGACAGCGTTCTCTGGAAACAAAGAAACAATCGATAAATCACAGGTCGGTCGGAATGTAAGCAAAACCAGGGGCCAAGACCGATCAAGGAGTGATTGGAAACGAAACCGACTGGCGGAGGAAAGATTTAGCGTCGTGCTATCGGCGCGTAATTGAATCGATCCGGCAATTAATGCTTTTTCTTCGAGGTTTCTTAGGTTTGACGTCGGAAACTTTAGAGACTTGGCTTGGAAGGACAAACGATGCAGCCTGTCCCGACGTTTCTCTTATTTACGTTTGCGCCGGGAACCGGTAATGAGAACATCTCATGGTTCAACGAAAAAGTGTGCGAGGAACGAGAAAACCAAGGAGGCGACAGAAAGTTTGTGCGAAAGAAGGAGAAAGAGGGGGCGGGAGAGAGAGAGAGAGAGAGAGAGAGAGAGAGAG
Source organism: Ampulex compressa (assembly GCA_038496175.1). Lineage (NCBI taxonomy): Eukaryota > Metazoa > Arthropoda > Insecta > Hymenoptera > Ampulicidae > Ampulex > Ampulex compressa. The sequence continues at coordinate 184,379 of JBCFXI010000247.1, read as the reverse complement.
AGAGAGAGAGCAGAAGAAAGTAGAAGCTCGAAGCGAATGGAAGAAAAAAAAATACTCTGGAAAATGGAATTCATTCGAGCTCACCAGGAAATTCTCCGGACAGGCGCGGCACTCTCGAATGTCAGGGACAATGCGGTTCCATCGGCTTTCGCAATTTTCATTGATATTCGCCGACGATATACGCGATTCCGCTTTCACGCGCAGCTCTTTCCCCATGCCGAATTAATAATATCTCTGTAATATTTCATAATGCTAATCGTGCATTTCAGCAGATGCAAAACCGTTGAAATTGAAAATCGAGTTGCAATTTTGCGTGGAGAGTGCTGAAAACCGATCTTGCCAAACAAATCGCTCTGTGTTATCGTATTCCACATCGAGAGATTACGGCAAAGCTCAAACCGATACTTTTTGTAGTATCAAATGAACGGATTGATCCCACCGCGCCTTGCGCACGCACACAATACTGCCGAAGCGTCCAGTTACATCGCGACACGCGCCTCTCCAGGATAAACGGACCTGTTTGTTCCTTGGAAAGACGTCCATCGATGCCAGGAGAGTAATACCGTGCAGAAGGAAGAGCGATGAATACTACGTCTACGTGTTCGCCATTGCAATTTTTGCCGCCCCGGAATGCCCCGAGGATACGATTGTATTTACCCCAAAGTGTCTTAACCGCACGATCCGACGATTAATGATCTCGCGCTTAGGAGAAGCGAGGCGCTCGAGGAAACTACTATCTGCCGATGCTGTTTCATCGGAGATGGATTGGTTTTCCATTCGCAGATATTGTGCGGAATTATTTTCCCTGAAATGATGAAACAGAAATTAGCTCCTTCACCCTGGTAACTATCATCGCCGCAAAATCCGCCCGCCCAAAATAATTCTTTATCTACTGCCCCCTGCGCTAAAATAAAACTAACATAGTGTAATTACATGTTATATACGACAGGCATAGACGAATAACTCGCTCATCACTGCTCATATTCCCAAAAGCGCGCTAAAATAAAAACAACGTGGTGTTCTTATACGTTCTATACATCAAACATAGACGAAGGGAATAACTTGCTCGTCGCTGTTCAAAAGCGATGCACATTATTAATTGCATTAATTCTTGCTGCGCTAAAGAGGAATAGTTCTGTGATTTCAATCGACTTGTTATTTTAACCGTTTGCACTAATAGCTACGTTGTACCTAAGTATACATGGATATATCGCACGAAGTGCTATAATGGGTGTGCAGCTGGGATAGCGTATAGGAATAACGCTGTTATGTTGCAACTGGGTACATAATCTGGGTTAATTTTTCGATGTAACCGTTTAGCCTTCTGCGCCCAATTTGCGAGTTTAAATTGGAACAGCGATCGTAATGTGTTTAAACAATTTGTTGGTGCGCCAACAGTTGATACACTGAGAGGCCTGCTTTCGCGAATGCGGCGGTATAATCGGCGGGCTAACAAAGCCCAAGGCTAAAAACGCGTTTCTCTTTCCTCGTTCGCGAAGTCACAAAGTTGGCAATTAGGCGAGTTGCATTCTTATAAAATTACTTCACCATGTTTTTGCTATTGTAATAGACTGTAACTGGATAATAGATGGGAAAGGCGGAGAAATGAGTTTGCGGATAATGGGCCATATTGCGGAAAATGGGAAAACAGGGCATTGTACCCAACATCCCCGAGCGTAGCGCGTAATTATCCGTTGAAACGTTAATTAAATTCGCGGCCCATTACGGCGGGGATTTGAAAAACAAAGAAATATCCCAGTGAGGAAAGATTTGTCACGCTGCTCATATTATTATGCATGAAACCTTCGCCATGGCGACCTTGTTTAAGATGAATGAGGATTTTTCTGGAGAATCTTTTTCCATCGTAATATCGTTAAGCTGGATCGTAAATTAAGTTTCATTAAAACAGTCGAACATCAGAGAGGAAGTGATCGATTAACTTTAAGAAGAATAGAGGTGACAGCGATATTTGATAATTGAGAGACAAGAGAGAGAGAGAGTAAAATATAACAGGCATAATGTCTCGAATAATTAATCTTTCAGAAATTATCTTTACGAAGAAGTCATAAATCGTTGGTTGGTAGCTTTAAAAATAGAACTTGCCAATTTCGTTGAGCCCTGCGTAATTAATAGGGCATTCGACCATTAATTAAGTGCATACCAACGGTACACATAATAAACACACCGTGAATAACCGCCGAAGCAGCTTGCTGTCGAGCGGAAACTTGCATTATTTATGGAATACCGTTGTACATCGCTTCTTATTAAGAATTTAATCGAAATTTCTATTGTATAATTTATAATACTTTGCAACATACTCGTGTCAAAATCCACACCAAGGTTTCTGCTCCACTATTTCCGAAGAATAAACGTAAATTTCCTTACATCGAATAACTTTCCAAATACTGCGGGTATACGGATCTACTTGCGCTACTATCTACAATATAATTGCAGACCACAGTATTGATTAAATGCTACACGCAGCCGTAGAATTCGTACTACAGACAGTGGACAATACTTGGAAAGTACAAGTATAACAATGGAGTGGAATATTAAAAATATGGTTCTTTAGCAAGGCCCTCGTTATCTTATCTATTTGAATTATTGAAGGAGAATGGAATGCAAACGGTAATGAATCATCCATTCATAGAAGGCGAAAGGTGCATTACCGACAAAGGAAAGAATGTCATAAATGATACAACTTGATATAATATAACGTGAAGCGAATGATTTCAAACGAAGAAAGAGAGTTGGCCCTGAGCCAGAGAGTAATCAGTCTATCGCGAGAAACAATGTAGAGCATCCGCAGAAAATCATATTACTCGTTTGAGAGATATAGAAACAATTTTCGAGTAGCTCTGTCTACAGGGAGGAGAGAACGCGAATCCTTTTGCCACACTTTCCTTCTTCAAACGTAGCATAATGGTATAACATACATTCACAAGCCAGGAATACAACTTGGGAATGTAAGCGTTAAATTAGGTATACGAAAAGTACATTGAGATGTACACAGTCCTCGAATGTCCTTATCAGGATGAAGAAAACGTTTCTGCATCTGCATAGAAATCGAAGAGGAAAAGCATGTTCGCGAGAAATCCCGAAGCGCTTTACTTCGAGGCAAAAATTCCATTTCTCAGATAGGATCCATACCCCCAGCGAGAGACTAACATACAACGCGTGTTCTCTCATCCAAGCACAAAGTTACGGAGTGGCGAAAAGGCGAGAATCGTCGAATCTACGAGGCTGATGTGCCCCGAAATTCCAAGGAGGGAGAGGATGTTAAAGAACTTCAAACTTACGAACTTGTTTATATTACCGACGTTCATATAAGTTTTCGTGCAAGAACACAATTGGCGTATGTGCACTACTTCCAGAGAGTGGCGGAAACGATTTCGCCCTTTCCTCGATACGTACAGCGAGGACAGCACGAAAAAGGAAACTTAAGATCGAGTCGCGTACATGCGCGCCTGTTCCAGGATCGAACTTTACTACATCCTGAACGCCTCTGAGTCGTGCCAGTGAAAAATGTATTTCTCTAAAAACAAGCGCGGAATTTGATCAGAGCCTCGAGAGAATTTCTTCCTGCGGACCGACGTTCCGACTATCCACAGTTTATTAGACCTTTAACTTATTAAAGGCAAGGCTTTCTACTTTGTGCTGAAGTACAGACGGAATAATTATTATAATCTTGCGAATAAACGTATCAGTGCTCGTTCAGTTAAATCAAATTTATCGTGCCATTCAGACGACAATGCTCAATTCCTGTTATTATTAACTCGATTTTCATATTTTCATATAAAATTTCTATTCGACATTTCACATTTACGTTATTTTCTCCTTTCCTGGCATATTATGACCTGGATGAGGAAACAGGATTTTCTTTCACTACCCTTATACCTTTGGGTCAGCGGAAAGGTTTTATTCGATACAAGAAAAAATGTCACGTTGCGTCGCGTCCACTTCAAGAAAAGCAGGAGTTATCGATCCCATTCAATTGTAGGATATTGTTCTTAGCATGGGGGACGTGATCCTACGTGGCGCCTAACGTTATTGTCTACACGACAAAAGTTGCCCTTTTACTCTCCGATTTCTCCTCGAACGTCCTTTCGTTAAATCGCATCCAAAATCATTGAGAAAAATTCCATATTTATATCAACTCATACTCATCTTATTCGTTATGATACAAAGCATAATCCTTTACCATCAGGATAGCACATTGGCTTAATCGAGGATTTCTTCTGGAGCAAGGAAACAAATTATGGTGCAAAATGTTAAATCCTCTACAAGAATCATCTTCGTATAAGCCTACGAAAATGATATTAACTTACAGACCTGAACACTTGATAAATATTTCACAAGCAATTTAGATTTACATTACCTCATTTTCCCTCCATTTACCACATTTCACATTAAAAAGCACGATTCTTTTCCCATCCCAATGATACGACAGTAAATTCACCTTAAATCGCTACTTGTACGATAATCCACAAATCTGCAATGTAATAATAGCTGACTTAGGAACAAAGTTTCCTTTGAAGTCACCGTGGATTACGACCATAGAGGTTTAATCCATACCCATTCTATTCATTACACCTCATATCAGGAAGCCGGATTTTCTTCCGCTAAGCTTTTATGTTGGCTCAGCCGAGAATTGCTCGATATTGTTCGAAGAGTGGGGGAGCGGATTGTTCCACGTGGCACTTCCTGGATTCGTCGAAGCAGTGTGCGAAGCTTACACGGCCGAAATCCAATTTGATCTTTCTCCAAGTTAATACGCTTCTTGGCGATTAACGCCGAGGAAGCCTTGGCGCTGGCCCTCGTTTATTATGAACGCCGGCGGGCCGATACTCGCACGCCGAACCGATGTCCCTTTTATCGTGCGCTTTATGACGTAACCGGAAAACGACATTACGGGCGGCGCTAATACCAGGCGCTTTCGCGAATCGCCGACGGGGCTTAGCAATTAGCGGACGTTAGCGAGGCGTTGTGCCGAATGCTTTTACCAGGATCGCCGATAAAAGCGTCCGATTAATTTTTCAACGGCGACATTAAACTCCACGCTCGATTTTAGGGAGGTGAGTACATAATGCAGCGAGTAATAAAGCAGCAGATTGGCGTGGAAAGGATCGCGCTGATCATCCTTGTTCCGTGTAACAAGAAACGTAATTTTATTTCCTCTAATCTAGTATCATAAGAAACGTAATTCACAAGAAACGTAATTTTATTTCCTCTAATCTAGTATCATAAATTGTCTTCTGGGATGATGCTCGATATCTTGTGTAACGCGTGTGATACCTTGTACGATGTAACGCCCGCACACTGATATTATAAAAGTTACGACGTAATGCAGTGGTACACAGAGGTTCCATTGCATTCGATCTTAGGACCGTGAGCGTAGGGTGTTCGAGCGAACTTTTTCTATCGTAATGAGCGCACCTCGAACATATCGCAGCGCAGGAGTAATTCGCAACTGATACGATATTGGCTGCAAACCGAATACGAGTGGAGAGGATTAAAAGCGGCACGGCAGGTGGAATTTTTCTAATCTCCGCCGCTGAAATCGCCTCGTAAAAATTCAATCGGAAATCGCCGCGTTCGAGGTCCAATTCTACGCTGGGGGAACATAGGCGTTTCATTCACGGCTCACCGAGGGCGATGAATCGACGGCTGACCTGCGTTTAGCTCAGTTTAATTCAACAATGACGCTCGTAGCGGGTTCCTCCAACTTTCTACCAACGCGATTTCACCCTCGAGATTCGATCTGCACTTACGCGGATGCCCGTCTGCTTCGTTGCAGTCGGGGTAGTTATATCGCTCGCGAGATACGCCTTGTTCACGGTTACGAGCACGATTACCACGAATATCGGAGCCAGGAAACGTTACCAAGGTTTTATACGGGGACTTTATGAAAAGCGTTAAGCCCTAACGTCGAAGTTCGCGCTAAAGCGCCGGGATAAATCTCACGGGGATATCGAGAGCGTCTTCGCCCAGGTTGTTAAAGCCAACGGTGCTTACGTAATAGTTTAAGTAGCCGTGCCCGAACTCTGAACTTCCGCGGCGATCCTTTGCGAATTTCGAACTCGACGTCCTGGAGCGATCGATGAATTACCTTACTCACGGACAGAAGGCGTTTCGTTTGCTCGACGGAGATACGTCTTGCTGGAGAGACAGATCTCTGCCTTTGTCTAATTTTATCTACGGTGGACGTGCTGCTGCTGGCAGTTACGTTCGTTTGTCTCTTTAATTGGCGACGTTCACCGCTGAAAGTACGTGAGTTAAAGCATGCTATTCAAGGCGAAATCTAAGGTACACGTGTTACATACAAAATCTCGGAGACAAAGATTTTATCGCATTGCTGGTATTTCTAGGATGGATGTTTATCACAGCTGCGAAGTTTTTATTAGATGCTGTTGATTCTAATTTTTTGTGTTACAATAATATTCAGGTATATCGAAGGGATTTTACGGGATTGGTTTGTAGACTTCGCGATGTTATTTTTCTTGGTGTCATAATGCACGAAATCGCGATACGATCGATTACAAAAATTCGTGCTCTAATATAATCAATATATTTCGTTTACTGTTAATCTATTATACGGGAGGAATACATCGATAAAGGTTCATGCATTTCAGATGATCCTGAACATCAAAAATCTCTTTTTCCGCGATATATTTCAATATCGTATATACATATTAAATTCGATCAAAAAATATTCAGCGACTGCAGTGGCTTACTGTCGTGTGTCCTGCGTTTCACGAAATTGGATGTATATCGTAATCCAAACGTTTCCAAATGGTTTCGCGTACGCAGTACGGCTCTATCGGGATTAACCTAGAGCTACACGCGTTGCAAAATCCCGAGTTATTTTCTTGCAATCGTGGTAACATTGAAATTTAAAGGAACATCAAATGTTGATCACTTTACAGCACGCAGCAAAAAAAAAAAAAGACGGAGACCATATCGCAAAATCATGATTGATTATACAATACATTCACGACGATCGTGATTTCGATGACTCTTCATCGTTCCTTTCGTTGTATCCTTACGAAGCTTGCGGTGACTTTTGCAAGGATAATATGAATTACACATAAATTGGAAAAATAAACGGACAACAAGTCTAAAGCTGCGCCTAATACCTTTATATAAGCGAGGTTAAGTATCGAGCAACGAAACCTGTTGCTGATTCGTGCGCAAGTAATATTCGTTATCTCGCGGCTGACGTTAAGAAACTTCATTTTATATGAAGGAATAAATTTCCACGCTGATCCTGGGTCAGCAACGCCATGGCGTCCATACTGGAATAAAACCGGAAATGGGATTAGCTGGCCTCCCTCATATCCCATTTCCGGCATAACCTTCGACCTATCCACTGAGAGAGTAAGCAAGCGGTCACAAAAGTGTGTCCAAGGAACGAAACAACGTTTCCATGGCGAACATCGTTACGCAGTTCTTCCATTTATCGAGATATAATATTGTAAACGAATAATGAGATGCCAGGTTTATTCGAGGTAGAAATATCGCTCTGGGCCATTGATACATTTGAAAGATATTTATGCGTAGAGAGATGAGCAACAAGTAGGATGAAAAATAATCATCCTTGAATGCACGAGAAACGAGTGAACGTACTTAAAGGTATTAGAGGATAAAAATTGCGAAATTGTCATGTAATACGCAAAAATATCATTCAAAGCGAATTTAATCGAAACGTTTAAAAATATACAGTTCTATTCGTGTGGTGCTACCGCTCGCTCTTTTTGGTACTACGAATAAATAAACAAGGCGTGAAGGATAAGAAATAGAGCTAAAGTTATTTGTACTTTTTATCTACGTAATCATCTACGTAGGTATATACGAGAAAATTTGGTATTACGATACATAAAACGAAGAGTATCATCGTGCATTATACATAAATACATGCCGCCCTTGTATCTCTACGTAATCTCTTTATGTAACTTTTTCGAAACATTATTTGAACCGCGATTTCGCTTACCTCCTGCGCAAATATGACCGTCGAAACTTCTAACCGCTTCCTAATGCTCGTCGCATAATCCCAATTTACGGCGATAAAACAGTTTTTCTCCGGGGTGAAACAAGACGAGCATTTATCGCGGGGCAAAACTTGGCGGCGAGCGGACAGCGGCAAAATTGAAAATTAAAATTTACGATGCATTAAGCTGCTTATGCACGGGGCGGCACCTGCGGTGGGGAAAACTTCCAAGTTCCCAAACAATGTCCTCCAGTTAGTTCCGTGAGTAATTATACGACGAAACCCATTTTCTTTCGCGTTCCATCTGCGACAGTCGCGTCGCTCCTGTCAGGTCGCTCTTAAATTCCACCCTCTCACACCCTCCATCCAACTGCCTCTCTCTCCCCCTCTCTCTCTCTCTCCCCCTCTTTCTGTTTTGCTGTCCCACCTCAAAGGGATATTTTCCCGCATAAACACGGCTGCAAGAAAACGCTGGCGTAAACTAGGGATTTTCCGCGAGCCAGGCTATTTTTTGCGGTACGTGACATGCCTTTGCATTAATCTCGCTACCTTTTAACAAGCTCCAGCCCTTTGTGTTCCCTCCCGGAAGCTGCGGGAGGGAAGCTTCCCCCGATGGATCACCACGACCGACCTGCCCTCCGGAATTGTTTCCAGCCAGCCAATGAAATTTAACCTTCTTCATTTTCGCACTTTTACGTGGCAGGGGAAGAGATAGATTTTGATACGGATTCGTGCAGCTTTTTCAATACGCAGAGGCAAAAGCGCTTAATTCTCGAGGAATAATTTTATTATCGAAACGACATTCGTAACGTTTTTGAATTCCAATTAAAAGAAGGGAGGTAGTGAACGGAAATTTGAATTTTTGCGAGTAACGCTCGGATTTATATCGCCCTTCTCACGCGTGGATTATATCGCGCAATATTTTTCCACCCAGTTTCTGTCCATAGTCGTGATGTAAACCGGACGGTTTGAAATCTGTTTCGAGCGACAAGCCGAATGATTCGGACAAAAAGTGCTACGCGTATCGCCGATTCTGGAGGTGTTAGCGTTCCGTAACGAAAGCCCGTCGGGCTGTAAAATCCCGTAAAATCGGCAAACGAAGCGTTCCATTATCCCCCGCATTAAGAATTCATTCGGGCACACTGCAATCTCGACGTGCGGTTTGAAGTGCCAGAGATCCGCGGAATAATTCGTTGAGAATTTATCACGGAGTGAATATTACGCGCCCATCGAACAATTTCAAGCGCCGCTGTAAATTTATGAATTTCGCCCGGGGGCCGCAAATGGCCGCCTCTGCCTACGGAGACGTTCGTTCGTAATAAATTCCATTTATTTTTTGCGCTAGAAACTTTCCCGCATCCGGGGTTGAAGAATTATCGGAGAATTCCTTAGAGGCGGAGACAAGGCCGCCCGCCTTAAAGGGCTTCCCCTCGTTATTCGATCGCGCTACACTCACGTAGTGAGGTTCAACGCGAAAACCCTTTGCAAACACATCTGGATGGCTACGTTTTTGGTATCTTGTTGCTTAAAAAATGATTCTCCACCGTGCCTCCCTCGGCTAACATTGGCTAACACCACTGTGCGTATTATCAAGTCGCGTCCAGGTATCCGCGCAACTCTGGTTTCAGACATAAAATGATAGACATAATCAGAAATGAATAATTGATATATATGAATTATGAATAGATAATTCATATATAAATGAATTATATACATATACAGAAAAAAAAATATATATATATAATATAAAATAAAATAATATATATATAAAATAAAATTGTAGTTTGGATCATGATCATAGGAGTGATCGTGCAAACAGCAAGGCATATATTCTTCAAAATCGAAATTGTTGTTTTTAGAGTGAAAATTAACTTTGGTACTTTTTGCGACCGAGCGAACGGCGCAGAAGCCAAGCCAAATAAGCATAACGATAAATGCAAACGATAATGATCGTATTTAAAGGGAAATTGGCTTACGAGTGGCCATGATTTTAGACATTTTAGCATTTCATTTTCTCTCTCGTTAAAAAGAGCACGCTCGTTGAAACAGCTATCACCGACCCCGATGTATGGAACTTAAGCGATATTAACCACGACAAAAAATATAAGCGCCTTTCGCGGTAGAACTGTTGCAATACAATGGAGCCAGAGTAGTTTTTCCACTAAAGATATCGATCCTATTCCGACGTAAACGTCGGAGAAAAACAATTTCCTTCGCAACGTACTTTCAAAGCTTCTCCATAGCTTCTGCTGTTTACTATCATTCAAAATGCAACGTTCTTAAGGAACACGGTGAAGTACGATTTATATCCATTTACATCATTTAAACAGAGAAGTGCATTAAGACTACGAAAACATTTTACAATTTACTTCTGTTATATAACTGCGTCAGCTTGTTGATTAACTTTGTCAATATTACCTTATCCTCGCTGTCGGTCCATGAAATTATTATTACCAAAAATAAGTTAATGCATAGGTTATTTGCAAGACTTCTTACATATTACACTGATTAGTCTAATTCTTCTCCTTCTAACACATAAAGATAAAAACAAAGCTCATACGTTCAAACACGCCTCGGCCATAACACGGTGACATATTATAAAATATCGTTCGGATAAAACGACCGTTTTCCGACAAAAAAATTCTTGACTTCGCCGAGAAAAACCACATTTTCATTCCGATTCACTCGGCACACTTTTGTCGCTTCCACGTTAAAACGTCCCGCTTTACGAGCAGTTTAATATCTCATCAGGCAACGTGGATATCACTTTATCCAGGAAGGGCGTATCCGGACACCGTAATCCGCCTGTCAGTCCGTTCTAATAAAATCCCAGTAATTTGTTCAGCGTCATAAAAACGCATCCTGCCGATATTAGATCGAGAAACGTTACGAAAGCAGGAACACGTAAGGGGCACACGAAGGATCGAATCGTCGGTATGCACGAGAGATAGGAATAAAAATGAAAAGCACACCAGGGAGTGCTGCGCGGTTATAGAAGAACGTGGATACAATCGTTTTTGGGTCAGAATGCGTATTTTGATCACCTTTCTTGATGTGCATACATATGTACGGATATATACGCAACCTCGTGTCGGGTCGCGGCTGAAAATCGTGTCAGGCGTTAAATCAATACGGAACATGTGATTGAAGCGCTCTTCCCAAATACAGGGACTCCAGAGCACGGGGAGATATGGCATTATCGAGTTTACACGACGTGAACCGTACGTCGTGCGATCGCAGATGGGCCACGGCGTAACCCAACCAGGATGATAAATTTCTAAGAAGGCTCATAATGCAGCAGACCTAATTTCGCAATTGTAGTGGATTATTTTTTTTTAATGCGCTGCTGCAGCTGTCTGAGTATTTATACAAATAAAGGATGGCATAAGCATAATTGGATGAGAATATAAAATCGAAGTACCAAGACTTTTAAATATTTACTCTTTACTCGAGCATGCAAAATCGCTCGTAAAATTTGTATCCTCTTGATCTAATGTTCAAGTGGAAGATGTTAAATTTAATGAATCTGAACATGAATATGTAAATAATAGAGAGGAGGATTCGTTAAAACGGTGCACCAAAAATGTGAAAGATTCCATAGAAACTGTAGATTATTCTGGAATTGACCGCGTAAAATATTTTCAAAGAGCCTCGCCCCGTTCAAATTATTCTCCGATTTCGTCTCCATTTCTCCGTGGAAGAGTTCGAATCTGGATATCTTCTCTTTCTTAATAACGTTTGACCTAGTTCGTGCATCGTATTAATGATTCCAGTATCATTCGGCGCATCTCCGGCGAAAAAAAAAATCAATACTAATGAAAGCTCTCTAACGGTTCCGCTCAGTGGCAATAATTATTTCACGTGCAGCTTTTACGCAACTCGTTTCGGCACTTAACGTTGCCTATTTCGATTAACCTCGTATATGCAGAAGGACTTTCAAGGGCCTCCTCTATTCAGCCTTGTGCTGTTTAATTCAAGCTCAACACAAAAGAGGGTTTGGCGTCTCGATTAACTTTATTATCCAATATGTGTGCAATGCACCATTTTTTCCCTCATACAATATTACACGCGTTTCGTAAGCGTAGCATTAAACCCGGACATTTTTTTAATTTCACTTAATATCTCTCACGTAAACAAGATGAATATAATCTGAAAATTAAGACGAAAGATTTGACGTTGATTAAAATTCATCAACGCAGACACGGTCTTAAATTCCATCGAAGGACGTTGAATTAAACATGCCTCAGATCAAGAAGTTGAACCTATTTATTTTATTCAGCTACGCGACGTACACCAGTCGCGCGTTTGCGCGATTATTTCAAGTAATTTGTTTCCCTGACGCATATTAGGAATCCCCTACAAGTGTCGAGCCCATTTTTCCCAGTTAAGCCACTGCAAGCCCTTATATCGAGTGAATATCTAACACGCGTCCAGACACGTGTACACGATGAAAAAAGATCGATCGTAAGAATTGGAATTTATTTCTCTCTCAGGATGTAAGCAAATATCTCGTAAATCTCTCTTCGGCCGCACTCAGCCTCATCTTCCTTTCCCAATACGATACATTCCGCAATAGGGTTAGATCCCCGCTACCATGGAAACAGTGCCGGCGATGACTTGGTGCGTGCACGTCCTGCGCTAAGCCACGCCATCCGTTTTCTTCTGTTTTACAGATAGCGGCAGCGGCATGAACACACGAGACTGGTTACGAAGTGCCATTCGCAGAGTGTCGCGCGATCTCGAACGTTCCCTCAAGATCGCGCCCGAAGACTTCCAGATTTTGTGCATAGATTGGTAGTGTTGTAGGAATAGGGCGCGACAGGAGGGCTGGTGAGAAGCAGTGAACACGATAACACAGTGTGCGTCGACGCGAGGAAAGTTGTGTGATGTGACCGTGTGAACATAGATAGAAGCACGATGGAGACGATCGTCGAGGATGGCTCGGCGGCCAACAGTGGCTCGACAGTATCGAAAGCCCCGGCAAGGTTCGTCAGATCGCCATTCATGTTTCTCCTTGGGCCACAGGGAAGAATGTGACTTCGCTCTCTCCGCCGAGAAAAAGCGACGCGCGAGATGAATAGCCTCAGGAACCACGGAGAGCCTGGAATCGGACGATAGTTGCTTGGACAGCGCGAAATAGATATAGAAAGAGAGAGAGAGAGAGAGAATAAGAGGAAAGGAGAAAAAAGAAGTAGGAGAGCGATAGATAAGAAAACTAGAGAGCCCGTAAAATTGATGAAAATGGACTCGACAAAGTTGGGTGGCCCAGCGCCGACCAGCCCTAGGCCTCACTCGCCAGGCTTGCCGAGCTACAGCGCCACGACGGATGACAACATCGATTACATCATCGGTGATTACATGGAGAGGCTCGGCACGAGGCTGAACATCCTCGAGACGGAGCTGAAGTACGCATGGCGGGCGCTCGATCTGCTGAGCCAGGAGTACATCAAAATGTGGGAGAGGCTGGAGAAGCTGGAGGGGTTGCTTTACGAGCAGCAGACGGTCATAAGCCAGCTGATCGAGTTCTACGCGAGCGGCAGCACGCACGAGACCACGGCCGTGGCCGAGGACAGCCTGGACAACCAGCAAAACTCGGTCAGCGAGCTGGACGCCATCGCGAAGAGCCTGGGCGCCGCGATGGCCATGGAGGAGACCAGCGTGCTGAGGGAAAAACTGGCGAGGCAGGAGCTGGCGAGGATGCACGGACTTACGCAGGACAGCACCACCGCCACGGCCGTGGTCACCGACATGCACAGGAACGTGAGGAACCTGGACGCCCTGGAGACCCTGGAGGAGGAGAGCAACATTCCGGACGAGGCCTTCTACAGGAGTCTGAACAACGCCTACCGCGAGGACCTGATCTGCGGGGACACGTCCAGGCCGACCTCGCAATTGGGTATGATCTGGGAGGAGGCAGAGGATGAGGATGGGAACGGGAAGAAGGAGGTTGAAACTGGTATCTTCGAGAAGACGGGGTCCTCGAGCGAGAAGGAGCTCGAGGAGCTGGCGAGCAAGCCCAGCGCGGAGGAAGGACAGGAGTCGGCGTCGAAGAAGGAGGAGGAGACGGACGAGGACGAGGGCGAGGTCTTCAGCGCGGCCGATTACAAGAGTTACAGAGGCAACACGCCCTGCGTGAGCGAACAGGACCTCGCCCAGCTGTCCAGGCTCAGCTCGATCGACAAGGTGGCGCTCGAGAAGCTGCACGAGCTCGACAGGCTGACCAGCAAGCTGCAGAAGGACTCCCAGAACCTCATAGAACTGCAATCGAGGCTGATAGACTCGCCGAAGCGGCAGTACTCCTCGGAAGCGGAGGCTAAATTGGCCGAGGAGGCCAGCAGCATAGACGAGCAGCTCAGGAAGATATACGCCGAGACCGACGTGGACAGCTGGACCTTCTCGAAGAGCCCCAGCTCCACGGGCAGATCGGTCTCGAGGGTCAGCACCGACAGCGGCTTGGCCACGGACGGTGACTTCACCACCAGGTCCATATCACCCAGACTGACCACTGCGTCGAGGAACAACTTGGAGAACGTCTCGGCGACTTACACGCCGCCCAGGCTGAGCTACACCTCAGCCGTGCTGGAGAAGAGTCCCGAGGCCGTGATTCAATTGCCCATCGACGTGGGCAGCTTTGCCAAGGGCTACGCGGAGAACAAGGAGCTGACGGACTTGATGGTGGAGAGTTTCGCGGCCGTGACTTGCGCGTCGCCAACCATATACAACACGACCACCGACAAGGTATCGTCGCCCACGCTCTCCGCGGGTAGCGTGCACAGCGTGCAGAGCCTTAGAACGAGGCAGGACGGCTACTTTGGCAGCGCTGCCCGTCTCAATCTCGAGTTCCAAGAGTCTCGAACGCCCCCAAGCCCCTCGCCCAGCTCCCCCCCGCCGCCTGCGCCGAGAGACACGACAGAGTCCTTCCTGATGCCCGGCGCGGAGCAGGGGGAGTCCGAAGCGAAGAGGACGCAGAGCCCGAGTTTCCCCAGGAGCGCCGAGAAGCTCGTCGCCCTCGAACAGGGTCGGCTGAGCCCTCGAACGCCGCACTCGCCCAAGTCGCCTAGAGTCTCGCCTAAGCACACGGCCAAAGCGGGTGGCGCCGCCAACATAGTCGCCGCCAAGTCCGATTCCGGCCTATCGTCCATGAGCGGCTGGAGCAGCCTCGACAAGTCGCCCAGCTCGCCCAAGAGCACGCTCAGCAAGATGCTGACCTCCTACTCCGTGGATCACGCCAGAACCGGCCTGATCCCCAGCACGCAAACCGTGAGAACCTCCAGTCCCATACCGCCTCTCCCGGAGACCACCAGCACGGTGATCACCCAGGAGCCGCTCTACGACACGCCAGAGGGCAGAGACGCCTTTGCCAATGCCGCGACCACGCACGCGGTCGGGCACCCTTTCGCCACCACCATGAACCACATAGCGGGTTACACCTCCGTCAAGTCGCCCAGCGGCAAGGAGGACTACAACTTCGTCCCTCCGCCAGCACCCAGCGGGAGCACTTGTCAGAGCCCGAAGAAACGCGGCAGGCAGCAAGGCCTACAGCACACCTACGACACTGTCCCGGGTGGAACCGAGGTAGGCTTCGTCTACAGGTCCGAGCAGCCGGCCATTTACTCAGTGGCCGGTAGCAATCGGCAGCAGGCCATCACGAGTGTTTACACCAGCGGCTCCGGTACTTACGGCCCCAAGACCACGACTACGGGCTACTATCCCGAGTCGATAGAGCAATATCCGAATTACCAGGACAACTACGGTGCCCTTCAATATCCCGAGGTGACCACTGGCATTCCTGGCCATGGCAAGAAGCCCATGAGGGGTAGTTCCTACTCGGACGGCATGACCAATCACGAGGGCTACAAGGCCGCCATGTACCGCACGATGTTCCCGACCGGCAACATAACCGACGCCCTGTCGTATTATCCGACCAGCGCCAACCTACCGCGGACCGAAACCAACGATAGCTCCTGGCTGAACTCCATGGAGGAGCAGATACCTCACGACTCCACCTCCTCGAGCATCAGGTCCCTCACCTCGGACGGTAGCTACGTTCAGAGCCCCTACACCGACAGGAGGTATCCTCAGCCGCCGTCTTATCAAGCCCATCAGTATCACCACACGTACGCGAACCAGAACTACCCGCAGGCCTACCAGCAACAGTACCAGCCTTACAGCCAAAGACTGAGCAGCGCGGACAGCGCGCAGCTGGCCGACGGATACCAGAGGCAGTGGCAGAGGGAGCACCAGTACATCCAAGACCACGAGAGCGGCAGGATACAGATGGATCAGTCCCAGCATCAGCAAGGCGAGTACTACGACGCCTCCAGCGTGATAGTTTCCCAGTCAGGGTACATCAGCATCGCCACGAACCTGAAGGACCACGAGGCCGAGCCGGCCAAGACGACGAAGAAGATCAGACGAGGCTCCTCCCTGAAGAACGCCATGAGCTCCATGAGCAACTGGCTGCCGGATCTGCATCTCAGCAAGCGACACAGAAGCCAGTCCCTCCCGGGTGGGGTCCGAAGGGAGGACCTGGACATGCCTCAGGACGCCCAACAGAGGGTCCCCGGTGAAGTCGGCATGGCCAGAGGCCGCGGCAGAGGTCAGGCCGCCAGGAAGAAGAAGAAACACACTCTCGTTTCCACCGTCTCGGGGATCCTGCAGAAGGCCAAGAGACGTAGCCACCAATCGCAGTCGCTCTCCGATCCGGAGCAATCGGAAACCGAGTGGAGCAGCGGTCGACAGAGCGGCCTGTCCGAGGACGAGGACAGCGTGATGTCCGACGTGAACCAAGAGCCGCCCTTCTTCGCGAAGGTGAAGACAGCGAGCACGAAGAGGAAACCTCCTCCTCAGCAGCAGGCGCAGCAGGTGGCCCAGAGCCAGCAGAAGGAGTACATGCAGCAGCAGCAGCAGAACATTCAGCAGCAGCAGCAGGCGCTCCAGCAGCAAATCCAACAGCACCAGGAGCAGCTGCAGCAGCAGGCGGTGCAGGACGGTTGGGCGAAGGAGAAGGAGAGAAAGCCCGAGGCCGTGGCGGAGCACGAACTGCTCGACCAAATGGGCGGCTTCGAAGAGGAGACCTCCGGCAAGAGCACTGGCTCAGGCTCGATCGGCTCCTCGATCTTCCAGACGGTGGGCGACATCAAGCGCTCGACCGGCAGCTCCGACGAGGCGCCCAACGAGAAAGCGCCAAAATTGCCCCCCGTCACTTTGATGGGCGGCTCCAGCATGGAGTTCGCGGTGTCCAGGGCGCTGGGCAAGTACCGCCAGCGGCAGTCCTCCACGGTGTCCGACGAGCAGCCACTGGGCGACGAGGTGAGCAACGACAAGAAGTCCGACGAGGGAGCCGGCCAGCCCCTGGAGGCGAGCTTCGAGTACCCCGAGGACATCTCGGAGAAGAGCGAGAAGAGCGAAAAGTCGGGCAGCGCCAGATTGCCGGAGCTAGTGACCAGCATCTCCGAAGAAGCGCCTCCGTCGGAGGGCAGTCCGTCCGCTTCGAGTGCGAGGGGAGGGACGGTCCACGCGCAAGCACCTGCGAATCGCTTTCTACCCCGCCACCAGCAATCCCTAGAGATCCCCTGGACGGGCACGAGGTCCGGGGAGCTGGACGAGGACAGTCGGAGCACGCATTCGTACAGAAGCACCTCGAGGGTCTCGTCCAGGCGGCAGAGCACGGAAGAGCTGATCGACTCCGAAGACGAGTGGTACTGCTACGAATTGAGGAACCTCCAGGAATTGGAGAGACAGTCGCAGATGCAGATAGAGATGGGCGAGGTGCTGGTGGAGGAGCCCGAGGAGCCCTACCGACCCGACGAGACGGTGAAGGAGAGGATGTCCTTCGTCTTGAAGGAACTGAAGCTGAAGGCAAGCGTGAAGACGAAACAGCCCGCGGAGGAAGCGGAGGATCTGGCCAGGAGCAGGATCGAGGAAGCAGCGACGATGGATCGACGGATGGAGAACGAGGTTTATCGCGACGAGAAGCCGATACCCAAGAGGAAATCCGCGGAGAGCGTCGAGGCTGTATTCGCGAGAGTGACGGATTACCACACTTGGGCGCACGAGGAGGAAGCCAGGAAGGAGAAGGTCTCTCCTGCGATGGAGGAGGGCTCCTCGGGCGAGACCTCGGGCCCCGATAGCCCTGGCCAGTCCATGGACGAGGAAGAGGAGGAGGAACTGCCGAAGGATCTCGAGGAGCAACAGTCTAGACGAAGTTCGAGCGGCTCGACACTCCGCCACGGCGAGAAGATCCTCCAGGGCTCCGATTCGCTTTCTCGCGAAGGTAGCGTAAGTGTACCACCCAGCGAGGTGTCCGTCAGTATCCCGGGTGCTTGGGATTCTGAAAGCACTGTCCTTGAAGGCCTCGAGCGCGACGGAGCTGGTAGCGCCGAGACCGGTACTACGACGACCTTGAGCCTGCCGAAGATCAAAATCGATTCTTCCTCCTGCGGTAGCTCGGACACGACTCTGAAGGAGGGTCAGGTCAGTCCTGGCCCTCCCGGATCCAAGTGGAAGCTACTGAAGGCCTTGAAGGAACGCAAGGCCGAGGAGAAGCTTAAGGAGGTCGAAGAGGCCTCTAAGGAGGCTGCTATTACTCAGGGACCCACGGCAGTGAGTATCATGATCAAGTGAGGACACGAAAATCTTTGTAAGGTGTACTCGAGATTCGGGGGTTGGGTAAAGCTCTAAGCTCTTTCGTTTTTCTTCCTTCCCCGGCGTTTCCTCCGAAGGTTCGGTTTCTCGACAGACCCCTACAACTTGGTTGTGACTTTGAAACCATGACGGATCGACTCGAGGTACGAATTCCTTTGACGATCGGCTCGTATACGTTGCTTTACCACGAGATCGTAACGGTTTGCTTTGTCCTCGTGCTCGCAGGATGTTCGGAGTATTCTGATTTTCTACGTGTCACGACCCGGTTTTCCGTGTCACGTGACACCTCAAATCTCGAGTGCGCTGTACGCTGACGGACCGCAAAGCGGGGACACTAGGAGCTTAAGGATATCTAACGTTAAAGTTAAGAACGCGCCCCGCCGAGGGGCGCACGTATTCAGTCAATACTAAATACGATACCAGGCGGAAGTCAAGCTTTGCACGCACGAAACGAGCAAAGATTTAAGGCTCGATCGTCGATCGAGGCCGGCGAATGCTCGATGGTTCGTCGATCGGAACACGGTCGTGATCCTCGAGCGCCCATTACGATGGTACTAGTCAATTTAAGTGCAACACCACTGACGCTTGGCCAAGCAATATTTCTATTGGGCTAAAAGACGAGACTTTGGGTAACGATCGGTCATCGTGATCGGCGACGATCGATTCCGAGAGCCGTAGGATAATTCTGTGTGAACTGTGCGTGGCCACCGATAGGAGAAGCTTATCCGATAAGTATCTTAGAGTTAATTAGACGGTGCTTTATTAATCGATACGCTTTAAGATAGTATTATTAGGACTGGCATGCCTGCGCGATACGCGAGAACTGCGGGAAGCCTGCGGCTGAAAAAGGATTCATACTTCTTCGATGATTTTTTAGGGAAAAATAAGGGGAGGGAGGGGGGATAGGTCGACGAGGGAAAACGACGTGATCAATCGCGATCTTTCTTCGCCTGATTCTCGAGTCTTCCGTCTTTCGACCGAATTGTACATAGCGATGATTCCAATTGGTGCTATTAATTCGAAGAGAGGATAATACGTTCGACGCTGATGGGGGCCCGATTTTTCCAGAAATCTAGTCGCGACGATCGATCACGAGGACGTGCACCAGTAAGAAACTGATAAGGGCAAGGAAATACGCGAGCTGCTGGGAATGTAGACGCGTACGATTCATACGCAGCGCACTTTCGAGGAGAAGTCCCGCTTAACGGATGAGTGGAGAGTTCGTTAAATCCAAGAGTGACGGGCTAAGCTACGCACTTAAGAGGATTTACATTCAGCCGGTATACGAGCGTCATTCGAGGCGCAGTCTTAACTCACCTCCGATTCACCTTTAATGGCCTCCGCCGCGTGAGCCCCGCTTCTACGGACGGATAAAGCGACCTGATCGCCTCGCGTTGTATCGCGTAAGGAGAGGCAGGTGTCGAGGAAACGTGTACCTCGAGTTCGACGAGCGACTGACGGGACTTTCGGTGTAGAGCCGTAGCGAGTTACGGAGTTCATTAAGGAGCCCAAGATGGTTAGAGTTTCGGAAAAGGATCGCGCAGGCACCGGCCAGAATCTCATTTCGTGCACATCGAAATCGATCACTCTCGCGTGCATCGTGCGAGAAGGGGGTGAGAAAAGGATAGCAATGGCATCGAGAGCGTGCAGAACGATCCGCGCCGAGGAAGGAACCGTTCTTAATCCTTCGAGACGAGGATCGTGCCGTATCATTTACGGGGGCGAGAAGAAAAACGCTCGAGAGAGCGATCTAAGAGAAGGATAGGTTCTCCCTCGCAGCTCAGCCTGGTAGCTTATCGTCGATACCGCGAGGTGCTCTTACGAATGACCGAATTTCCATAGGCACCGCGACGACTTTGAGCGGTGTCGATGATTGGATGGAGAATCACCTTCTCGCGGTTTCCAGCCGGCAGTGGTCTGCTTTCCTTAAACCAACATCGAGCCTCGAACTTTGTGTTATCGTTCGTCGATCTCCAAGACCATATCGAATAGCAGAGTTACTTGTTCCTGGGACTATATCCGCTGATTTTGATACTCGGCTGCGGGGCTGCGGTTCCAGGTTCTGCAGTTGGACCGCAGACGCCGGTTCTAGTGCTCGAACCTAGATTTATCGTCTCGTCGTTCCCGGGACGATACTAGGTTACACCTTTGCTAAGGAGAACCGTCCTTTGACGGTTCTCAGGCCTGTACCGGATGACACCGAGATTCAGACTCAACGATATCATCCCCTGGAGCTAAGCTCGACTGAATAGATATCATCTCGTTATTTCCATGCCGTGTCAACTGACGTCTATGCTTGAACTCGGACGAACCGTTTCACAGATCTCGGACAACGTTAAAGCGAAGAATCAAGGTTTCAGTGTTGCCAGAAATATACTATATAGTTTCGATGCGGTCATCGTCGAAACCATACGTATTGATATGAACTTTTGAATCTAGAATTCTCGCCTTACAGTTTCACGTAGTAATACCTAGTGGCATCCAGGTTTCAGATAGGGAACTATTATTTGCTCATTTTCGTGATAATATTGAATGCAGCTGACCTCCAGAAACGGCGCTGTACTCCAAAACAGTGGAACGAGTAATCCTCGTAATTTTCTCACGGGTCTATAACCGTACCACGAGAGCGGGCCAATTTGGCCATATTATCGCTACCCCTCGTTACTGCTGGTATTTTAACGTTAAGTCCAGAAAATGTAACGGGAACAGCGTGCAGCGGCGTATCTCCAGGCCGTTAGTGACACTTCCAGCGTAATTCTTCTCGGTCGATTTTACGCGGCGGACCGATTACAGGCGCACGACTAACGTCGCGAATTTTGCCAGCAACCTTCCGGAGAAAGCAATTACTCGTTTCGCATTAGCCGATGTTCGCCGCGAATAACGTGGAAAGTGGAACACTTGCCACCTGTCCTGGTTTTTAACGCGCTCCACGAGGGCCCGTCCATCGTACGTCGCAGCGTGGTTAAACACGATGTGTGCACGTACCGTTTAGCTCCGCGTATACCGAATAATTGTAGAGTCACCGATAGAACCGACGCTTTCATGCATTTTTTTTTCTTCTCTGGAAAAGTTGCCTGTAACGGCATTTCCATCCGACGACTGCATCATTGATGGTTCGTACCAGGATACTTTTCGCACTGCAGAGGCGATAAGAGAGAATTCCATTGTTCAATATTTGTCATGTAGAATATGCATGGCTTCGTCCCGACATCGTAGATTCGGTTTCGATTCGAATTTTGACGAAGCGATACCTGCGTGCAACTACGTGCTCATTTGTAAATACTAAATTGTATTACCTTGCAACCTATTGTGATGCAATGTTATACAAGCAGCGTCTTAATTTCTTCTTCGAACAACACTTTTCTTTGACGGTTTTTCGATAAACCAGAGGGATTATTCGGGAAGAATTCTATGAGATAAAGGCAGTCGAATCCGTAAAATGTCAAAAGTCCGGCGAAACACGGTTAGTACGGTTCTTGACGTACTCAGGCATGCCCTCGTTCATTCGCCTTTTCAGGAGAGCCTCTTCCGACTACGTTCCGACGATACTCGCAATTAATTTCCCAAAGTAGCCCGGTGCGTCTGTATAAATCAAGCATTTTGTTTTTTATGATCGCGCTGCGCGGTATCGATGTAACCGCGAATCTTCATCCAGAGAGCGGCTCTTTTCACTCGTTCCTCCGTAAGAGCTCCTTTTAACGAGGTACCAACGAGCCGACGGTTAATTCCGCGAGGCGTAGGAGCGCCCAAAATTGCTCGACGTATTTAATTCTGAACTATGCGCGCCCCAGTTTTCGCGAGGTTGCCACACAGAAAGCCTCGACGGTCTCCTTTTGCCCCGCAAATCATGCCGCGCACGCCAAGGGCCTCGCTTCTTCTCGCGCTAAAGCGTCGAGCAAAAGAAAAAAGAAAAAAAAGAAGAAGAAAAATCGCCGTGGATCGATCTGCACGTTTTTCGATCACAACTCGTCCCCTCGTCTGCCCAACGGTTCGAACGATCGATCCAACATGAAACATTGGTACGATCAAGCAGGCACGCTTAGTTAAGAATCGGTGGAGAAGCCATTCGAGCCAGCCGAGAGGAGCGACGAGACACTAACGATCGTCGTCGCGCAGAGGTATAACGACTAGTATACAGTATACGTTTAAGACGAGAATACTCCATCGCGGTAATGGTACTTAAGCTAACATAGCGCCGTATGCATACACCGAGGAACGCATCTCTATACTCCGCACTCCTCACCATAGATCGCGATTTTGCACTTTGTCCTACTACCAACGGTATTACTCACGGATCGAGGAGGCCTTCCTCTTCGAGCTCTCGATCCCAGCGATTTTCAGCCGGATATCGAAAGCGGGCATACCAGCGTGGCTCCGAGGTGTACGCACGCGACCCCGAAGTATTATCGCAGCTGGCATATGTAGTTCGCAATTTAAGATTCCTTATACTCGTCCATGTAACTTCTCCGAAGTCTCGAAAGGATCGATCTCGTTAGGTGTACCGATAACCGGTCGACTATACACGATAACGGCTGAGCCGCGACAGCGGGCCCAAAGGGCCAGGCCACACTCGGGCATATACAGATGGCAAACGTACATGCATACACGTGCACACGTCCAACATATATGCTTCCATATCTAAAGAACCGCAGGCGTATAGTACTCTAATTAAGCAAGTAATTAATAATCGTGCGTACTTCGGTGTTAGGTTTAGGAACTTGGGGTTGTACCTGGTTGCAATTGGGATTACGGTTCCAGGATAATTAAAGTGGCTCTAGGGGCCGATGTGGTCCGACCAAAAATAGCACGCTCCACTGAGGGAGCCAGGCGCGGCACGAGGAATCGACGATTGACCCGGCGACTCTCCGGTATCAATATCGATGAAACGTGCCGGCCGCGTCTCCTCTTCGAAGCGCGAAAAAGGCGAAGTAGCCGTCAACAATAGAAACAGTCGGGAGGATTGGAGTAGGAAACAAAATCGGGCTTGAGAAAGCAAACGTCCGTTGGGAGGATGTAGCGGTGTACCTTCGAAAAGACCAATCGCTCCGTTGGTATATAAGCGATGAAAGAATGGCCCGTTCCGATGGCGTCGAACGTCAAAGAGGCTCCTGCTTACGATTCATTTCGCCTCTGCCGTCGTTTCAGGCTATATTTAAGTCGCGCCGAAGGCCATTTTATACGATCCACCTAAAAGCGAGAGATGGGTCTTGCTAAAGGGAAACTTCTGGCAGCGTTGTTTGAACGTTCACTCGCTTCTTTCTGTCGGGCGTACGTCGTGCGCAAAATTCTTTATATATCATATACGATTACGTTTTTAATGCAAAATGCGGAGCCGCGGGATGGCTCTTTTCACAACTCGCGAAGTGTTCGAAAATCAGCCATATCGATACCTCTCCCGGGTAGAAAAACAAGGGAGCGCTCTTACGAATGATTAGCACAAGTGAGAACAAGATTATCAATTATCTCGCTCTTCCTACCGAGTAGGTGGAAAATGTATTTTGCATATTACCTCGTTATGCGCGCCTCAACGTTCAGAATTCTCCATGAAGCTTCCGACGTGTGTTTTCAGTGTGTTTGAACATTCAATTATTTCATCGACTTCTTTGTTCCTCTGTACACTTTGAAAAAGGTCGACCTTAGTAGGATCGAGTGAATCGTCTCGTGGAATAGTATAACGAGGCGTACAGAGGTTACACGTTCAGCATCCTAATTAAATATCGTTAATCTTCAGCGAGAATTTATGTCTCACGCGCTTTTACGACTTACACGGAAAATGGAGGCAAAGACCGTCGATCCTTTTGCAAGAGAAAAGGTCTTTGAGCTGTAAGATGCTTAATTACGGCCCAAGAAAGACAGGATGTTAATGACAAATCGACATGGTCTTGCGTTTTATGCGGAAAGCGGTCTTGCCCACTTTTTCAGCCTTAAGTCCACTGCATTCTCAAAGGAGAGAAGTTTAACGGAGCTCGTAACGCCCACCGGTCTTCCTTAATTCTTCCTGGTAACTCGGTAAGATTACATTCCCACCCGGGTTTGCTCCTCGTAGACGAAGCTTTTTGCTCCTCGAAAATTTCCAAGAAGAACATTCGCCTCGCGATAACGTGGAACGACGTAGAGCCGAACATTCTAATTAAAATTAGTTTTACGTAGAAATTAGCATATTCAGACCTACGAATCTATATCTACCTAGGTGCACGTGTACCCTATGTTAATATCTCTAGTATACATCCGCAGCTTTGAAATCAATAATCGTATTGCACACTTTGCGGAGCAATATCCAGAAGGAAAGAAATTGATTTGTAATGAATTCTGTCGTGATCGAAGGAGAAATCAATTTTCCACAACGTGATGCTAATACTCTTTTTGTATCACTGTTTCTTTTAATAACATCTGCGATGTTACATTTTAAAGACGCCCGTAGATCAAAGCAAAATTTTTCGCAAACGGCGATGAGTTGCAGCAACCGTTCTGGTTAAAATCGTACGTACACTCGTACCATTAAAAAGAATAGAATCCCTTGTTTTTAGTGTAAACGAATGATCGATTCACGGGCCAATGACAGTGTCGAATTGGCCACTCGTATCTTGCCTCGAGTAAAATTTGAACGATACCCCCGTTTGTGAGGCTCGTATTGTGAATTATTCTCCTTTTTTCGCTGTATCATCGCTCCGGAACGTCAACCCTCAGCGGTCGAGGGAACAAGTTACTCTCTAATTTATAAGATAGGCCGCTAAAGAGCGCAAGAGGAGCAGAGGATAAAGAGGGGCCTGCTTTGAGACCGGCCAAAGGAAGATAAGGCATAGAATGACCGTTTATGCTTGATTAGCCGGTAATGCTCTGCGCCTTTCTTTATCAGCCCAAGGTATAACGAGGGCTGATACAGTCGTTAAGCCTAAGAAAGGGTGAATAATGGCTTTAAGAAAGAGACAGTTTCTTGCGGAAAGTTTATCAGGACTTTAATTAATAGCGGGACTCGATGGAAAGATTTGAAAGAACGGCGTCGCCTTATCTAGAATATGTAAATAAACGCGTGTCATATATCTTGTAGCTGAAATCAGATTGAGGTTCATATATTCGATACACAAGTTTATCGTTTTGCAAGTACAAAAGCATTGGCACCTCTGATCGACTTAATGGTTGACATATGCAAAGAAGAGCAGGGACCGTAGTGTGGTTCAGACTTTTTAATGTAAGGAGTTACAACTTATTTATATGGTTACAGCGAATAATTTCTTAGGAATGTAATATTTTTAAAGCTGTATCTCTCTAGACTCGAAATGGTAGTATATCTTATTTCGGGGATCTTCTTTGCACGTAGATTTTACATCCTTCGAAATAAAATCCTCTGGTTAAACCAACGTTGCTTTGACTAGCCGACAAGAGAAGAAAGCGTCATAATCGGTGAATAATTATACCGCAATCTCCGTAAGCGCAATCTCAGCTGCGATTCGCCAGAATCCGGGTATTATTCACCGCACGAAATATCCGCGGTACAGCTGTGTCCCTTTTAACCGTCCAAACGGCTGTTTGGTCAGTCCGGATTTAATTAACGTGAATCTAATTGCCGGGTGACGATGCACGTACGTTAGGAAAATCCGTCTAAGGGGACCAGAGAAACGACAGAGCTTTGTAACAGGGGAAAATTGAAATCTCCACGTTCTCGCTAGGAATGTACTTCAAAGTTTTATATCGCAAATATCGCCCGCTTTATTCAAGCTTACATCGATCCAGAGATCGACCATTTGGAATGTTGTAAGCGGTAGATAAATACATTCGATAGGTAAGAAAGTGGGGAAGAAAATTTAATATATTTACTCACGAGAAGTTTTACTCTCCGTTTGCTCGCGACAGCTTATATCAGTTTATGGCATTCTCGCACTTGGGAATTTTATTTTCGGACGGGGAAAAGACCTTTTCCCAGATCCAAATGGCTCACACTTGGATAAATGGTTTCACGAAGTATCTCCGCCATAATTCTGATTCCAATGCGAAACGTTCTCCCGACGAATTTCATTACCAGCTCAATAAGGGCGAGCCCGTTGGGATGCTTTTGTAAAATTCTTCGCATAACTACCCAACAAAATATTCTCCACCCCCGGGAATTCCCAGTTGCTGCCTCGAAATTCTCGGAGAAACCCTCTGCAAAAGGGCAAAAATGCGAGTGCAAGTGAAACAAAGGGGGCGAGTGAACGATTCTTGAGCGAGCCATAATAAGGAGCTTTGCACCACGTGAAAACGTACTCGAGAACTCGCCACGAATACAGGGCGGAGCCTCGACGATGTTCGTCGGGCGCCTGGAGAGGTCGAACAATTCGATCGCGCTCGTGTCCGCGAATAAATCAATTATCCCGGCCAATGAATTACTTCCAGGCGATTGCGCGTATTCGATCTCCCGAGGCGCCACGGAACGCGGCCGAAAAACACCAGACCAATTGCGTACCATTTCTCACTTTTATATGAAAAAAAAAAGGAGGGGAAACAAAAGCGGCGTGCTCACGCTTACTGGCGTAAAATGTATATTAAACCATTACGAGGATCGATATTGTATATGTATGTCGGTATGAGGTGTCACTTTAAGTGTCTAATGCATCAGCAACCGTCTTTTACCAAGTCCAAGAGACGGGGGCTACAATTTGTCCGTGAACTGCTCGGTTATCCGACATTTATAGTCGATTATTTGCTATACAGTCCTTGCAAAATTTCCACAAAAAAAAACATTTTTATCATTTTGTCAATATATATATATATATATATATATATATATATATATATATATCTATTCTTTCATTTATTAAAGTGACAACACCTACTGCCCATAGTCTGACACTGTTTCACTCGATTTCCAATGCGACTAACACCTTTATCGAATTTTGTTCCAAAAATAATAGCACTTTCTAGTTCTGTAAAAAGTTGCGTGGAGAATAATATAAAATGTACAACACTAACTAAGGGTACGTACTTAAATTCGAAAATAAGAAGGAAGCAAAAGTTCGACGACATTCGATGACATTTTCTGATGCGAAAAACGTATCTACTATCGAATGGATTTTCCATGCACCGTGCAATTTATTTATGCCCTCTAACGGATATAGAAACTGTATTAGGCAGATCGTAAATTTGTACCAAGCAGATAATGCCACAAGTGCTCCCAATGTATGCCATTAGGAACAGATATCCGCGGATATATGAAATAATCACGAATATAGGCACCGATATCACGCACTCGACTTCGCCATTGTAATGTTGGAGCTAAAATTGGGCTTGCTCGATGTCGGAAATAGTATTACACTCTGGTCAAACAATGGCATCGAAAACTTGTTTAAATTTATCCTTACATAACAAACCTGAAGCTATCTCCACTCAAAACTGACATAGAATAACTTATACTTTGCGAAACTTCTGTCAATACCGCTAATCCCATCATACGATTTTTGAACATACACCCGCTTCACATTTTTACACGCATAAAGAACTTGATCCTTGAGTACTCGAGTACCTTGAGTACACGCATAAAGAACTTGATCATTTCCACGACGTGTTCGCAAGAATTCGGATAACCGAGCGTAGTTCCAGGCGGATAAGAACAACCGGGCCCCGGGAAGAGCGGATATTAAAATATCCGGCTAATCTCCGGGGTCCTGGCTCACCATAGCAGGGTTCCGTACTACACGGGGGATCTCTTTCGAAATCCAAATACGTACTTTCGCGTGGCTCCACCGATTCTTCGCGAGTACCTCCCGGAGAGTCCTCCCGGAGGATGGAGAAGACAATGGAGTATCCGCAATACCGCGGGCCCGAGGGCTCGTGCTCGTTAGAGAAGCAAAAAATGTCTCTCCCCGCGGGGCACGGACACGCAGTAACACGAGCTAGCTCGTAGAGAGCACAAACCTACGATAGTTCACTTAACGACTCTCCCATGGAACACGCTGTGCACACGGAAACACACAAAGAGAGGAGAGGTCCGCACAGACACAGACACACACCTACAAATACACATACACACGTGCGCGCACAAGCTCTGGTTCACGCATACAATAGGAATATATCTACACGTATTATATAGTGATACCATAGCCTACGCGGTAGTTTTGTGTCAATTAATACTATAACGAAACGTTTAGCCGTGTTTTTTGAAGGGAAGATTTGAAAGTAGAGTATAAGCTTTCGTGTGATAATTGAGGGCCGAACGGAAAAGTCTTTGATCACGAGTTAGGACGTCGCTGGTAACATCTCACATGCCCACGAGCGCTCCTGCGTCAGGCCGATGAGGAGCTTTGCTTTGATGACGGCGGCTTGTCGAATCAAGGATAATCGAAGCTAACTCGGCTCGAGCTAACGGTATGCTAATCTACGTTTCGCCGTGTACTAAGAGGACTCGGATTATGCCAACGTTTCGCAAAGGCCGCAGCTTGCTTCCTCGGGGCACTGATACTTTTTACGAACCAAGATTCGATCAGGTATAGTCAGAGAATATGGATGAATTTCAAGGTAGTGTCAAGATCCAAAAGTCGTAGGAAGGATCCATAAGTCCCTGCGGTTTCGAAAGTTTTTGAGGTTAGAGTGGAGAAAAGTCAAACACGTTTCATGAATTATATATATTTTACCATTGCCTGAAAGAGTTTTTCTTACTTTAAGGACGTTCTTGAATTTTCGAGCATTCTTAATAACATTTGAATTAAAAATTCCAGTCGTTTAAAACAGGGTTTATCGTGTGGAATGACTTATTCGCTATGGATACATACGAACTATTTTTGGGATATTCTTATTTCTCGACAATTTACCTTTATCGCTCCTTTACTCTCAAACACGGCAAAGATAAACGTTAAGTTAAATTTAGCTTAAATTCATATCTACGTGATACTGGTTTGCTAACTATTACGATAACATTAATTCCGAGTAATCCAAAATACTCCTGTGTTTATAACGCTCTCGAACTACTGACCCGAATTGAATAGAATGGCATACCACGGACATTAACCCCGAATATCTCTAACGCACTAACTCGCGCTAATTAATTTTAACTGCGATAATAAAGTTGCCTTGAGCTTCTCTTCGGAGGAAGGTCTTCCCGATCATCGTTACACTTTGGCTTTCGAGGTCCCTCATTTGCGCTTACCGCGATCATCGAAATTCTCGGATTCGAAGGGTCGCCGGAGGTAAAACGCCACGGAACCTTTCCCTCCAATTTGCTTTCCGATGAGCTCTAGATTCTTAAAAGAACGAGAGGTAGATATTCTTGATTGCCCATTCTTAAGTCCGGCCACTGTAATATCGGCATCCCTACGCCGCTTCGTGGAATCGGCCTTTCGAAACTCCTCCGAATTTCCCCTGGTAGATAAAGGAAACACAAAAGCCCTCGAGACGTGTCCTCTTAACCCAGCCTGGAAAAGCTCGGGATAAACTTGGGTACACTCTGGCCATATCGATTTTCCATTTGTCACTCGATCATCGATACGACAAGGAAATATCGGTCCTTCATTCGCCGACCAATTGCAAGCGTTCCCTTGGTCTTCGCGATCGCGAACTTACGGGAATATCTCCCGCGTCGTATTACGGTTGAAACGCCTCTCGTGAGTGGTTAATGGAATGTGAGGGGACGAATTAAAAATCACGTGATCGATGGGCGGATATTATTGCGTCATATTGCTCTACCATTGGGTACTGAGAATTGCATTGATGGAGGATAGACAAGGATTAACGATCCGCGGTGCTGATTAATTTTAATCAGCCAATATCCAGTTAATGCTGAAACATTTACCAAGGTATAGGTCATTATACATTCACGCGAGGTTTAGTGCTGAATTCAATCGATCGTTCCGCTTTAAGATACGAAACCGAGCGCTTAAAGACGTTGGACAGAGATATCGTTTTTCGGCCGAAGCTAATATTCAGGTGCATCGTTTAATCGGTATCACAGACGCGGCTTTTGCAATTTTATACAGACTCTACTTATACACAAGGTACAACTTCAAAGACTATTTTTGCCTATTTAGAGCTTTTCGACTAGTTGTGTTTGCTACGTAGAAGATTTTTAAGATGGCGTAGATGCGGCTTGTCAAATTTTTATATCGACAGCAAATTGTAGTACAAGCTGTAATATTACTTTGGCTAATGTCATCGTAGCAAATTACAATTTATGCCGATAAGAACATTCAAATCTCGATGACATGTTCGTGCAGAGTATCGCTCTTATACTCGGAAACTTTAACGGCGATTTTCATGTTTTTGCCAAAATTCAAACCGATCTAAGATATGTTCGCTATACGCTACCTACCTCGAGCTTAACGGAAAGTAACCCATTCACCTGATGCACTTCAAAATACTTCTTCGTTTGTCCTCTGATTCTCAAGATTTATTGCGCCGTTACCTCAATGACTGGGCGATTTCATACAACGTGACGAAAGATGCGCGTAACGATGAAAAATTGCACCGGTGTACCTCTAGATAAGGACAGATATATTTCTATAAAATTCATTCTTATCAAAAAAAAAACGAGCGATGCGACAAAGTGTAGGAGGATAAAGGGAGAAGGATGGTGGAGGCAAGTAACGAAAAAGCGTAAAGGGAATGCGGAAAAGTATCGGTCAAGAACTTAGCAATTAAAACTTTGCTAATGCCGAGTTTCCTGCTGTAATACAGACAGTCTCTGACTACGCCTTATAAACAGAAATTCCTGTCCCAAAGTTTCATCCTTTCAGGTGTCTCGCGTATATATCGACTACAAAGTTTCCGTAGTCACAGCCGTACACAACTAGATATCGACGTTTTGTTCTGCTCTTTCAATTTTGGAACGGTAATTGCGCGCGGTTTTCTAACGAGGGCTTCTTCGAATTTTCGGGGAAAGCCCTCGAGCATCGTTGCAGCATAAAGCTTACGCCAATTTCTAAAGCCTTCCATTGCGGCGTACACGCGTATTCACAGTGCCTTCGGTGCACTTAACCCGAAGCGTTTATCACAAGGCGGTGGCAGTTATATTTGCACGTATCGTGCAAACCGCGGGTATGCTAAATTGTCGTGAAGCACGACCTACATATTGTAGTAGGAATATCAAGCCCCGAGGGCCATTACCTTTGTATGTGCAAGCACTTAATTTGATAAACCCGTTAAAAAATGCCACGGGTTGATCCTGGTAAGCCAAGGGCTTAGAGCGGCATGCCAAAAGGGTAATCCTCCAAGTTGTACCATCAAGAGTAAGGTAGCAGTCGGGGTGAAGGGGCTTTTATACACTCAGATTTTCTACGCGCTATTCCCACGATGATCTTTTCTATGGATTACGGTACGCTAACGGCACTTTTTCGATGAACTTACAAACACTCGTTGCAGCGTCCAAATGCAACGCGGTCATTTAATACGGAGTTCCATCGATTTTTATACGAGCAGACTTTGTATTGCATACCACGCATTCCTTTCGACGTTGGGCAGGTTACCCGGTTTTATACACAACACTTTTCTACGGTTCAGGGTACGAGCTGGGGAAAAAGTTTTTGTAAAAGTCTTTTCTCGAGTCAGTTCCATCAAGCCGGAACGAGCCTCTCCTGGCTCCAGGTTGATTCGAAGCGATATTAGGAACCGATGCAGCGAGCTCTCTCCAAAAATGTTCCTGCAATGCGATGCCTGGTAGCACCGCGAGCGCTACTTTATCCCGTGACCTCCGACGCGAGATCGAAGATGCCAACGAGATTGACGTTTAATCGCACATTCATCGACGAGAATACATTGTCCCAAACTGGTGCCAGGCTCCCAAATATTCGCTCGATTTGGCCAGGGCCGAATCACGCGTCACGGGCAATCGTATTTCCTTTCACAGACCCTCGACCCCACTTTCATTGTGAAACGTTATTCCCAGTACGGTGACGTTTTGCAAATTTCAGGAAGAGGAGCACCGTTTAAAATCCCAAAATACCACAGAGAAATTTTCCACCGACCGTACAACTGTGATTCCCTAAAAGCACTCGACGACAGTACGTAATATCGGTCGAATCGAAGTTCGCGATTCGCGTAATTGGTGGATTAATCGATAACATCAAACGTACAAGTTGAAAGCCGCGAAGTGCGGTAATCGCGGCTGGCGTAAGAGCTTTTCGGGCCTATAATATCTCGGCAAGCTGATCTGCTGTAATTAGAGCATTTGCCAGTATAATTGATTCGCGGGTTAGACTTCCTTCCGTCCCACCGATCGGTGAATTAATACTCTTACTGGTCGGGAATATAATAGTTTTCAGACCAGCAGCTTGACGAAGTATCCGCGTTAGATTATTCACCGCCTCATAATTCATCCGAACATCGTGTAGCGGCGAACTTTATTCGCTCGCCATCTATCCACGAGCGTCAGGCCGTAAAGAATGACGAAGCGGTCGTGAACATGATCGGTAACCCGCATCCGTAATAGAGTATCGATTCTCAAGAGGGTAAATCGCCGTTTGATATCCAAAACTCGACACGAATATTTCGTGCGAGGGAGCATTCCCACGAAATCCGTATTGCCGAAAAGTTTCAACTCCGTCTTTTACGCTCAATACCCGTAAACAGTCCATACTAAGGAATAGCATACAAAGTGAGTGTTTTGGAATTAATCAATGTCTCGTTACAAAGCCGAATTGAATTTCTGCACAACGTGCAACGTGTTATTGACGTCTATTATTGCAAAGGGACCTTTGTAAAGTAAGCCGCAGGGGAGTATGAGATAACAAAGTGGACGCGAATTTTGGTTGCGCAGCGGACCGACTTTTCGCAAGCTCGTAAAAGCACTCTGATAAAAAAAAAAAAAAAAAACAGAGAGAAAAAGAAATTGATTGTCATAGCGTACGATTTTACTCCGCTCGACCGGAATTTCAGGAAAAATATCCGCATGTTTCGTCGTGAATCACGACGCGATTCGCTGGCTTTTCGTTCGTACGGCATGGCGCAGAAGCGTTTTTTGGGATCAACCGCAGTGAGCTGTGAGATGATTAGGCAAGCGTGGGATTAGATTGTACAACGTGCGGATTTACAACTGGCTGCTAGTACGATTAGGCGCACACTACGTTACTATCATTACACATACGGCTCGACATATCATCCGCAGAGACCGTACACGCATATACCTACACGTACACGGTGTTCATGTTACCAAAAAAAAAAAAAGAAATGCACAGGTGCTGCACGCTCTCAGGCGTCCCCGTTCTCCGCGAATTCTCGATCCTCGCACCGAAACGCGTAGGCTTGGACGCCTTACACGCGCCGCTTTGTAAGGAGGATCGTGAAACGGCCTAGCCACTCATGCATATCAATTCGAGCTCCGGAACGTTGCAGTTTTCGTGCCTTCGCCAAATACCCGCATCGTACGATATGCATTAGCTGATTAAGAATTTATCGCGTGTCTTACACGCTATACGCACTTTCGTAAATATCAAATAAGTCTGCTTGAGCCGAGTAACAGAAAATGAGGTCTGCGGTTTATCGAATTTTCGATAATTTTCTCGTTACTCCTTCCCTATTTCATTATGATCTCTATACGGAATATTTTGATCGGATCTTGTTGTATACAACTTCATATCCGAGGAATATGATGATAAGGTTGTCGTTCCATTCGAATACGTTCCGTGTAGGATGTACAGAATCAGCGAAATGGAATTAAAGCAGAAAGGGGAGATATCTTAAAAAGTTCAAATAGAGGCGTAAGAGACAAACGCTTCTCAGCGATATCTCGATGCACTGACATTCGAAAAACCCCCCGGCGCTCGTATCTGCATACCGGCGAAAGTCCACGATTACATATTCCCTCTGTATGCATCGAAATGCGGGACGTGAAAAAAGCTGAAATGGTCCCAGTATCTACGACCACTTGCGATTGGCCCGCCCATCCTTTGAGCCGCGTGCTTTTCCACGTCTCTTGCAGGGCGCTGCACGGTGTGCCCGGGTTTCCATGCAAACTCGCGCGCGCATATTATATATCGACTCATATAGAGGAACGGCGGATGGACAACCTCGCGATAATATTTCCCATTGAAGCTGGGAATTTTTGCCCGCCTCCACTGTTTTCCTTCCGATTAATAGCCGCCCCGGGACGAGCGGCCCCGTGGCGCCCATTTTCCGCATAAAATTTCTCCCCCTTTCAGCACCATTGTCGCCCATTTGTACGGACAAATATTTGTCAGAATCCGAAGCGGGCGCTCGGCTATTCCGCGCGCGTGAGAACGTCGTTAGTCTTTTGCGCGCACGATATATCAAAGCCCCAATATCGCTTAAGGTAAATAGCGCTCGATAAATTTGTTGATTTTTCAGTTATTTTCACGCCGCAAATAGAAAGCGCGCCGCGATCGTACTTCATTTCCATTGCCAAATCGCCGACGTCGGGCTCGAGGAAAAGGGGCTGCGATTTTTGGGCCAGTCCTGGCGCAAATTTCGGGATTTATCAGAATTTATGAGAGCTCGAAGCGCGTGCCGACTAATTAAAATTCACCGGCCGATTCGAAAGCGCGCCGCCGCGCAACTCCGATAGCTTTATGGCAAGATACCGACTATTGCGGGAGGATGGATTTGTCACGAAAGCTGCACGTGTCCAGGCGCTTTGTTATCATCGGCGGATTTTCGTATCCGCCACGCCGAAGCACGTTTACATAATCACTCGCACCGTCACAGGCACATTTACATATCATCGTAGCGGCGATGTAGCCGAAGAATATTTGACCTAGCCAAGCACTTTCACGAATACTCGACATTTCCTCGTGGCTATATTCGAAGACGCGTTACGATCGGCTAATTATGCACCGTGGAACCTATATAGGGTAAACGTTGTGCCAAGAGATAAAACACTTGCAAATCTTGGAAGGAGGAAAAGACATAGAGGCATACACGAGTCAAAGGGAAAATTCAATACACGAGCAAGTCAGATATCTGTTATCGCCACACTTTCCTCTTTATTGAAAACGTGCGTATTCATCTGAAATATCGTCTTTCTTAATCCGTCACACGAACACTTTCACTTTTCCCTTATCGCGACCACCATCGAACACTGACATTTATTCTCTGGCCAAATTTGCAACGAGGATTCTACGTGGTTCCATGAAAATTGCCAATCCTGATTAGGTAATCGTATATTTAAAGAGAGAGAGAGAGAGACGACGAATCCGGAGAACGCGGGCAATCGAGAGCGGCACCGGAGCTTTATCGTGAACGCCTTCTCGTCGAGGCAACGCGACGTCGATGTTTCACGAAAGGTCCTAATGGATCTTCTCCAAGGGGTCGATCCAGAAAAGG
This sequence comes from Ampulex compressa, assembly GCA_038496175.1. Lineage (NCBI taxonomy): Eukaryota > Metazoa > Arthropoda > Insecta > Hymenoptera > Ampulicidae > Ampulex > Ampulex compressa. The sequence continues at coordinate 148,507 of JBCFXI010000247.1, read as the reverse complement.
CACGCGAAACTCGACATCCGTAAATTCCGCGCGATCAACGTTCGATATGAATCAATAGAGGTTGTTCACAAGCCACCCATCCAAGAGTATCCGGATCCCCGCACCGTTTCGGACATCATCGCAAGTATCTTGCGAGCACGATCTCTTTCACGGACTTTTGCCATGCAACCGTGCAGATATTGTACTGTTATTACACGACATAAGGAATATGTTCGTTATAAAAATTCCTCGAGAACGAGGTATCGCTCTTTCGTAGCAAAGGCAGGATATGAGGTATATTTACGAATGGGATGAATTTAAGGAAATTCTGCATTATGGTATTGATTGGCTATTCATTGGGAATTCCTATATAACCGGATACTTATGGACGGTGGTGCTCGTCGCCGAATGGTGACTCTTTAGTCAATAGTAAATGGTTCCTCATAACGCACGAAGGAATTTTGGAGACGGCGCGCGGTCTCGACGAAGGGGCGCCTTATCGCACCTCCATATCATCGATATCGTTTCATTAAGTGTCATATCATTAAAGCGGGGACAGCGAGCGTCCCCAGGTCGATCGATGTAGTACAGCGAAAGACTCCTTAAGGCTTCTCGATTTAGCGTATTAGAGCGTCGACGGACGATTAACGTTTAAGCGACGTAAAGGATGTAAGTTGTTAAGGCCTAATAGATAATGGGAAACTTGTTAGAGGTTAATATGTACACTGTGTTTTCGTTGTTAAGTAAACGCTTGTCAGAATTATACTCGCGAAGCGACGCTATTCTATGTAGATATATACTACTCAGTTGTGTACTTCTCTGCCTTCGAGTGCGTCTCCATTCGCCGAACGTCGCCAGCTAATCTCACACGGGAAAGGCCTAATTTCCTGTCGAATTACCCTCCCCCGGCAGTCGACGAGGTTAATCAAGAAATACTCTTCTTATCCATCGTCTCTCTTACTTCGTAGTGGTCTCCTTGTCGCAATGAACAGGATTATTCTCGCTTCATGAAAAAAGTACCATTGTCCTCGATTTTGAATAAGCCATCGCACAATGTACGCGATAAGGATGTTTCTGGCTGCGGCCATGTAACCGGCGGTCCTTTGTTCACGCCCTTTTTTCCTCAAAGTGTTGACCCTATAGAAGATCCTTCGCCACCAGAGTTATCGAGAGAGAGAGAGAGAAAGAGAGAGAGAGCACAAGGGTTCTTTGAGGTCGTGTTAATATCGTGTTTCGCGCACAAAGGGCACCTGAATATTTTTCATCGTCGGCAGGGCTCCTGTCGTATCCAGAATTGCTCGGTGACACCTCCTGGCCGATGGAGCTCACCAACGCACTAATTTTCCGATCAACGCGATGCCAATAACCCGCTAAACGGTTAATTCCAGTATCGCTTTGACTCGACGAGACGGCACAATTAGCGTGGTGTAATTTTGCGGCGTATCGCGTCATGGAAGAGTCACCGCAAAATCGAACTTACGCCGATCAATAGGAGGATTACAACCGTGGCCTCGGTGACCAACGAAGACGAGCAATTCGGTGCTTCGAGTAATTCTCTTTGGCTACATTCCGAGAAGGCTGCTCGAGCATGGCTCTACGAAGGAAGAAGCACGATCGTCGCTACCTTCCACGGCTTTCGCTCCTTCGTTCTAACCCACGCCCGTCTTCTGGCCGCGTTTAACCCCTTTACCTCCAAGCAACTTAGCGCTCCTCTCGAAAGAGACCATTACCATTGAGTGCTCAAGGCGTAGTTTTAGTGAATCGACTATTCGCAAGTTGGCTTTTCCGGGGCTTACGCTAACACGAACATCGATGAGCTCGAATCGATCTTAGGATCTGCATTTTCCAACGATCTCAAGGCACCTTCGATGGACACTCGAACCGTAATTCTATTAAGTTGATCGAGGTTCCAAAATTAAAGCTTTCTCAACATTACTTCGGAATAAACCCGAAGATCAAAGAAGACCTCATTGTTCGTATATGGTATCGAGTGCATGCACCTGCGTACAAACGAATATGGTTTTCGCGCGCATTGCGCGAGTTTGTATATCGAGATTTGGCATTAAACGGGATTAATACGTTCGAAAGTTCTCACGAGCCTCGATGGGCCATCGACGCTTTCCCTATTTTTGCTACGCGATTTTGCTGCCCGAGGGAGCTTCGGGATAACGTAGAAGTACCTAAAGGTTCCAGCCTAGGTTAGGGTCTACTGCCAATTAGGAAGTCGGTACGTATCGCTATGGGGTCACTCAGCGGACTTGGGGGAAATTAGATATCCGGATAACCTTTCCGCCCGATCGGACACACTTAAGCTCGAGGAGACGCCCTCGAAGGCGCCCACTCTGTGGCTAAACGCAAGGGGGACAAAAAAAAAACGAAAAAACCGTAAATGCTCCAGTGTTGTCTAAGCTTTTTTCGAGCGAAAAAGGGAACTCCTCTTTCCGCGAGGCTGTTCAACGAGAATGATATATATATAGAGAAAGAGAGAGAGGGAGAGAAAGAGAGAGAGCGAGCGAGAGAGCGAGAAAGAGGGAGAAAGTGTGAGAAAGAGGACGACCAAGCAAGAATGGCGATATAGGGACGAAGATACCTGCGGCTCTAACTCTAAATACTTATTATACTTGTTACGCTATCTATAAGTTTATATTATATCTCTATCGTGACAGAATTTACGAGTATTGTACGTGATATTATATTTATACGGGCTGTTACACACTATCTCCAATCTTCCATTTCTCCGCGCTACCGGCCGAACGGTGGGACGCAGGCGAGTGCAAGAGGATGTCGAGAACAGGGAGGGGGGGGGGGGGGGAGGAGATCGAGGGGCTCGAAATAGGAGGACGCCTCCCGGTGACTTCCTTTCAACGGACGGCGCGAGGAAAAACGAGGATGGCGGGGCGCCGCTCGAGGAGAGGCTCGAGGCACGAAATTTCAAGACCGCCATCGAAGAGAGCCATCGAGCGCGGAAGCCTTTCGCCAGGCTGACTCGAGGGGCAGGAGGGGAGGGAAGAAAGGAAGGATCTCGTTCCTGGACGTCCTTCGAGCGACTGGACAAATAGCCCGGCGTGTTTTACAAGGAGAGACTTAGGGCCGCGGGACGTCGAAGCGGGCCGATCGAGCGGGTCGCGGAAGAAACGGAATACCCGCGTTTTTCCAAGGCCACCGGCCAATCGGTCGCTGATTAATGGCGGAAGAGGAAGATCCGGCGGGGGCGGGGGGGCGCCCTTGTTCGGACATCGTGGAGGGGAAGTGTCGTTCCCTCGTCAGAACCAGGATAAATTTACACGTACGAGAGGCGGGGAGCGTCGGTTGGCCGCCGTCCGGGGCAAGAAAATGGTCCAGGAAGAAGGAGAGGCGGAGGAAGCGGCCTATGTGGGAGGGAAAGCGCCTTAGGAACACCGGGAAAGAAGGAGGTCGTAATCTAAACCAACAGCTCCGTGGGAGGGGCTGATGGGGAGGGGCGGCGAAGGGACAAAGAGGCGTTAGAGAGTCTTAAAGCGGCGAGATCGGCGCCCTTCTTACCTTTCTATCCGCGCCGAGCCAACTTCGATCGCCGGGAAAAGCCTCCCCCTTCCCTCGTTCATCTCTGGCGCCTCTTACCCAACCCAGATTCTCCGTTTCTTCGGAGCTTTTCTAACGCTTAAGTCCGACCTCGAGACAGCGAGAATGGAGGGAGAGGGAGGGGGATCGATTAGCATGCGAGACAAAGCATTGTGCGTGTGCGGCCATGGAGAATTATTCGAGCCACCTGCACGCGGGATTCGGGATCGCGGTGCGGCGGTCTGGGGGCCATGGCAAAATTTCCTTCCGCCCCCTTGCCTGTGGTTTCTCAGCTCCTCTCCGTGGCCGCACGTTTCCGAAGACTGTATATCGTACTTTTTTTGCCCCCTCTCGTGAGCCTGCGTCAGCGTTTGCAAGACCGGCAATGCGCGTTCTCCATTTCGTTTTCGAACTGTTACTAGGCTTGTTTTTAATAAACCTGTTTTTTTGTTTGTTAGAATGGCAGCGGACCTGGCGGCGAATCGGGAGGGCGCGCGAATGGGTGAGTATAGTAGGATGTGTACCACTAAAACGATCCCTCGTAATGGATAATAAAGTACACCTGGGGAACGGTGAGCGTGCGCATAATTGATATTAACGAAAATTGTGATGCTTTCCCTTTTTGATGTACCTTTCTTAAAAAAAAAAATTGTTGGGGTGCAGGGAAGTGTCGATTGGTGGTTAAAAATATAAACGGCTAATTTATTTATTAAAATGTGGAACTGTTTTTAGAGTTTTTAGTTATTTAGACACATAATCCGTCCTGTTTTAACGACGATCCTTAATTTTCGCAACAAGGTATGGGATCTTTCTAAATCCGCGATATAAAACTCGAGGATTTTAGTTAAAGCATAGATAATTCTCTGGACAGGCCAGTTTTTTTACTAAAAAAAAAAAAATACTTTGCAGAAGAAAGTTTGGTAGCGAAATGTAAAAAAAAAAACTAAAATCTTGAACGGACAAGTTAGAAGGTTCCTAAAGAAGGCCGAGGCGGAAAGTGCTTCTTAATTGTTGCAAGTCCCAGCCGACCTTCTCAAGGCTGGGTTGTAATCGATAATCTCCTTCGCCAAAAGGATGTTTTACTCTTTCTTCGGTCGCAAAAAAGATGAATCGACCGTGACTAGCTTCGAGTTCTTCGCTACTGATTCCTAGCATCGCGGTATAATCCCATTATCGAAATTACAACTACACTGATAAAAACAGCTGCATAAAAATTTTTTATTGAAGTTTAACATCCAAGAAGTCTCAAAGGTAATACGCAAATACAAGTCAACAGAAAGGGTAGTGCAGAAATATTTTCATGCTGGTGGAAAAACCTGAGAGCAGAACACAAAAGTCCACCGGTTTATCAATGTCGAATATTCGCAAGCGATAGGACAAACTGATGATAACGATAATTTTGTAATTAGATATTAAAGTATAGAAAACCCATTCGTGCGTGTTTCACACTTGATAGATGCATTCAATTTTAAATTCATCGATCATTCTACTAAAGAGATCCGATATGTACTAAACGACGAAGGCATTCATTCGACAAATGTGCATTACGATCACGATCGAGTCTTACTCCCAATTTCTTGAACGAGGAGACCACGTCACGCCTTCGTCGCGAGAGTTCATCAAGCTAAAAGCCATAGTCTCGCCATAGTCGTTTGAATAATTTTCCTGTCATAAAAAATTATCGTTTCTTTGCCCACCATTTAATCGGTCACATAACAAGAGGGTCAAATTGCTGATTAAACTTTGAGATGCGTAGGAAGTAGAAATCGATTCGTCGAGCTGCCAACCCCGAGGCCAACGACGCATGAAAAGGCCGTTGCTTGATCGCAAGCAGAAATTCGCGTAGTTCCAGATCCTTTGTACGCTGAACAATCGCAATTGTGAGACCGGCCAATCTCAAAGTAGTTTGGAAATAGTTTATAACGATTCCATTCTTAGTCCAGGATTAAATTGTATAAAGACGGATATAGCGATGTTCGGTGACAATCAACGCTATAGCGCGAGTTAGGTGCAGCTGTTTAAACGTAATAGCGCGTACACACAATTAGTCTGCGTTTTGTCAGCCAAGGCCACCGGTTATTACGATTAAAATACGTCCATAAAACTTAGGAGACCGTAATAAAACATGTGTTTATTTGCAACGCAATCAAAGATGTGGAAGTCGACGCCAATTTGTCGGTGAGAAAAGGAATTCCAGTAAATTTTCACAAGCATTTGGAGTCGATGAATAAATTCAAGCGCTTGGAATATGACGAAGTAATTCTTTAATCACAAAGTGTACCTCCATAAACAAGTCTCCTCGTACCCGCGGAATAATAATTGGAATGACTAAGTATATTACGCGTTTCATCGATCATTAATCTCTGTCCGACTATTTCCGACACAATGACATTATTTGCACGGTACGCTTTTATGCGAAACGATTGAAAGTTAGGAGCGTAAAAGTTTCCAGAATAATGAATATCAAAGAATACGATAGAGCCAAATGCAATATCCTTTAGCCTCGTGTGGCTTTTCGTATTGAATTTTTCATGCAGATTTATACCAGAACCTTCCAAGATACGCGTTTTCAGTGGAAGGTTTTTCAAGTTGGCACACTCAATGAATTTATGCATATGGCTCAACTGCCATGCCCTTGCGTCAATGTTATTTCTATCCCGTAACAGTAGATACGGAACAAGTGCATTGTTAATGTAACACTTAACGACTGCTTTGATGATAACGACGAAGATAATTAAATCCCGTTGCAAGAGGAACGACGTTCTTAAGTGCGGGCATGGAATATTTTAACAGAATGGAAGGTAATTTCTCGTTTGCGTGACAACCTGTTACAGCTAAAAAGTTTTAAAAAAGAGGGGGGGGGGTGGAGGGGATGAAAAGCATCTCGAAGTGATGGATTACCTTACTCCATGCTTACCAAGAATTCTCTTATTTTGCACGATCTGGAAGTAAAATTTTTACAATTAAATCCTAATTCATCGTGGAAACCGGGTCAGGCGACGAGGGTTGTAATAATGCGTTTAACGATAAAGTCTGAATAATTTTATCCTAAGTATAAATAGTCAGCGTTTCTACGTAATTATCGTTCTCGTGTTCTGCTGACCAAGTGTTAAATAATATAAAGAAGCAATATAAAACTGCTTCGCCTATGGCGTCGCAAATGTCCATTAGAAAAGTCATTGTCATTTGTATTTCAAAACTATTCTTTAGGCAAATTTCATTTGCGAGGTTTATAAAACATGGCTAACGTTTATTCGTGTGACCAAAACGAAGTTTAAGGTCTCAAATTGTAGGAAACTCTTGGCACATCCTTCGAGATATCCAATCGGTCCAAGTTCTGCCAAACCCTCATTAATGCCACCGATAAGACAAGTTCGCAATTTAATTCGGAAGTTTGATTACTTTCCAATCCATCTTGAATCCAGCCTAACGTAAGAACGTTTCATTACCAGCGGGTACTTCCTATGCTACTAATAGTATGCGATTAAAACCCCCGAATAATCGAAGGTAAATCGTAAATGTGTAAGAAAATTGCATCTATGAAAACGTATAATTTAATTTTCCCAAACAGAATTTCAAATGTATCGCAGGTAAGAAGATTTGCGGCCATTTTATTTAATCCTGCTGCGAAGAAAACATTCAAAACTCTATCTGATTTATATTTAATATATTCATACAAAATATTAATACAGATCAATCGATACATTTGGTCTTGTACAATCCTTTTCGCTCGCGCACATTTAATATATGACACGATATACTATACCAATTCCGACTACATTCATATAACATTTATAAAAAAGGGAATGCATCATACAAGGATTATATGTATAAAATATTCATACACCTTTAATCGTGCAACTTTACGACCACATCGTTTATGGCACACAAATATACGTTGCATATAAACTCTTATTCGTTCCACACCCACCAAAAATTCATTCAAGTTTCAGTCGACCGATTATACAAATTCACATCAGGTGTTCCGTAATAATTCAATCCACGAAATATTTTTCTTCCAGGCACCCGGGAGACAATCCCTTCTACAGCAACATCGACAGCATGCCTGACATTCGGCCACGCCGGAAGTCGGTACCATTGGTCTCCGAGCTGGTAGGTAGCCGCTTGTCCATTACCATCATTCCACCGTACTATCTTCGCGTATATACATATGTTAAGTCACACCGTGTACACTCATACATGTATGTACATTGCCTGGACCGTCCATACATATTCGTCGAAATCAATTACCCAGCCGACGTCACCAGCACCGTCGATAATCGTCGTCATCCTCGTCGTCGTGGTTCGTCATCGACGTCGTCGTCACACCTCCGATCGTGGTCGTCCGTCCTCGTCGTGCCAGCAGTTCCTTATCCCTCGATTTTCCCCAATCCAACGGATTTTCGCGGCAAAAAAGTCCCAAGATCCGGCAGTAATTTCCGCCCGCTGGCCCGCTTCACAGTACATTTAATCTACTAATAATTAGTTCGACCTGCTGACGCGTTTGCGCCTTGGAACTCAAAGCACACTTTGATCGCGGCCCGTGCAGCTGCTGCGGAAACCTACAAATTGGGTATGAAACGACCTATGCCCGCATGTACCGCAGCATTTTGGGTAAACGTAGCGAGCACGACAAATTCGAACTATCGGTCTATCGGCGATGCCGCGGAAATTTCGATGTTTTGTGCCCCGGCATCGATCATACAGGATCGTTGATTTCCTCGCGCAATAGGACACGCCGGATGAAAAAAGTTCCTAGAGTCAGTTTGCCTCGAATATCACATTGGTTCATATGATATCCTATATTCGATAGAGGAAGCTCAAGACTCGTGCTGCATTGATTTGATCGATATTTTTTTGAAGATATACATATATATTTAACCAAGTCATACTGTGGTACAATTGTAGAAATAATAAAGAGTAAAAAGTGAATTATTCGGTTCAAGGTTGACATTTATGATGAATGAAATTTTCCAATCATCGATGGACGTTCTGCTGAATATTTTTAACGTTGTGCAAAAAGAACACGAGTACACAGCTCGTTCTTCACTTTGTTATAGATTTACTACAAGAATTAGTAAAAGAAATATTAAATCCTCCGGTCTATACGTCATACTTCGTTTACGCTATTTCCACGAGGTAATGTTTCTCTAAATTATACGTAAATAATAACTTATCGAGAAAAACGGTGCACCGTGTGTTTCTTCGATGAAAATATATCAAACGAATAGCCGAGCAGCGTTTCGCCAATGTGTAGCACGTATATTACGGGCGATATATAACGATTAGCGTTACATATCGCGCACCAGATATTCCATAAATTTCCATCGCGATTGCTTCGATATATCCGGTACAAGGATCGTAATAAACCCGGGGCTATAAACGTGACGACCACGATCAACGCTAATTTAAGCTTTGTTTTGTATGTTTTTCAACATCCTCTTACGGTGTGTTGTTTCGCATTTCCTATCGGGGAAATAATCCATGTTTTCTGCGTCTCTGTCACAAGGGAGCAACAACTCTCTCAACAATTTTTCCATTTCGTAAATAACCAATTTATCCTTCATCTCCGCCGCTACTTTCAACCATTTGTCCCACGTTGATCTTCGGATATTTGTTCGGTCCAATCGAACTTCTCTTTAAGGGTTATTACATCAGACCACTGATGTAATATTTTCGAATCGATATTACGTTCGAGGATTCGGAATGCTTCTACCACGAGATCAGCTGTCGATGTACCAGGTCCCCCCCCCCCCCCCTGAAAAATCCCAATCGCTTCTTTTCCGCAAATTCGTTTCGCCAGACGACGACGTCGAGCGCACAATTCCTGTGCAACGAACCAAAATCCGGCCGTGTGCCACTTTCGATAGAGTTTTGCAAAAACGAGTGACAACAATATCCTTGTGCGATTTTGTTTTATTCAATCGTGGCAAAAGGAAGGCGAACGTCCGTCAAGGGTGGCACGGACCGGAAGTCTACCGTCGCAACTTAACCATGCGTTTTGCGTTTCAGTTCTGGGCCGCCGGTGCGATAAAGCAAATTAGCGAAACGTTTTTTTAGGTTATTGTAAATGGATTTTCGCAGATTTCCTTTACACCGCACTGTATTCCGTATTAAAATACTGGCGGAATTTTGAGCGTACGTTCGTGGTTTTAAAGCTGAAGAGATATCTGCGAGAATTTATTCCATAAAATTGATGGTAAATTCAATTTAATGTCGGTCCTACGGATACACTTCATTCGAAGAAATATATTTACTCCTGTGATACGTCTCATTTGCCTGAACGCAACGTTCAACCTTATTTTAGATTCTATCGTAAATTAGCAGTGTTTATTTCTTTTAATTTCATAATCTCAAAGTATATTCTGAAAATACGTCGGGTGCTGTTTTACATTTCTTGAAAAATATTATCGCAATGTGTCAGATGTTATCTTATCAAAAGATGTTCTTCAAACGCAACACAGTTATCACTAATGAATATAAGTTAGTCACTACATGCCAGTCTTGTATAAACTTAGTCAGTTACACGGCCAATATCGAAACTGTTTTTACACGCTCCCGGAAAATTTTCTGATAACTTGAAATTCAAATTGACGGAGGCTGACAGTCATAGACATATTGCGTTTGATATTCGAAACAAAAACTATCAATCTGCAATGACATCGGATGAATATTATTTTTTTAAACGCACATTGCGAAAAGCATACTCGATCGAATACGTGTTTTCTACCGTACCTGATCCTGCTAAATGTATATATGCCACCTGACAACAATAAAAAATAGAATAAAAAAAACAATTCGAATAACAATACTCAGAAGCTTTTTTCCTCTGTTTTGAAAATTCTCGTACACACCGTCAAAAATTTTCGATAAAGTATTCCCTCAATATCCCCAATATCTGGTGAAAATGTTGAGATTAATGCAATATCGTATTTTACCACAATCAATGTTTCTTTATGTATCAGCAACATAAAAACCCCGAAAAAACAGTATTGCCCTTAAGGATTCGATGCGTGACTTCTCTTCCGAGTGAAAGCATTGCAAGTAGCAGTAGTTATACGTACGTGCGTGCTCGAAGCAGGTGTCATATTTCAAAAACGTCCTGCTTACGTCACGCGCGCCCTTGCAGCCTCAAAGCTCGCGTGCTCCTGAAATGCGTGATGGTTTAAATGAAATTCTTAAGCGCTTTATCGATCACAAAACGAAACCAAAAAAAGGAAAAGAATAAAGAAAGAAAAAAAGGAGCCACGCGCGGTGCTGTACGAGACTTTTCGCGTTTTCGCAAACGTTGCACAGGCGATTCGTATCTCAGGAAAATGATCGACGTGTCAAACAAATGAAATCCATATTTCAGCCGATCAAAGTTTCGTCATTGTAATAGGCTCGTGTGTATGAATTGCGTAAGTCAGATGCGAAATGACGAACAAATTCGGGCGGATTTCTACATTCTTATATGCATATATCCAAGCGAGAAATTGGAGGAGGAAACCGCATATAATTTCTTGAGGGACAGAGAACAGATGTTGTTCGTATATTCGCATAGGCCTCATTTCCCGGAAATAGTATGGCGGCGCACCGCCTCCTCGAATTCCTCAGATCACCATAGGACCCGATATCTGTGTCCCTGTATGTTCAGTGTCAAAAATTTCTATCTAATTGTTGTGTATACCATAACCTTGACCCACGAGACCCACGTCGAAAAGTTGATCTTAGCGTAAAATGGAAGAAGAAACAAAAACGTCCAGGCAGTCCTTGATAAGCCTTGGAAAACTACCGGATTAAGGTCGTTTCTTTTTTCGTATACTGTGTACATATTATACTACTGTAAGAAGGGGCATAATTCGTTACGTATTGTATTATGAGTAGCAAACGTTATCAAGCCGGTAGTATCTAAAATGTGTATTCGCTAGAATCCGGTATTTTTAGGCTTCTTTTGTCACGGATAAAGAGTAATGCAAAAGGAACAATTGTCCTGGTACACGTTAATGATTACTCAACGCCTAGCATCTGATTTCAAACGATTATTCTTTAACGGTGACGACTAAACCCCGATTATGTATACGTTAATATTGTCTTTGTGCCTCTCGTGTGTTTAACTTTAAACGTACCTATGTCCATATCATACAAAGAAAGGATGCAAGTGATATACGTACTAATCGGCATATAATGCTATTTTCTTTGTTTGTTCTCTGTGGCGCCCGTTGTTGTATCCACCTGAACACCTGAAAAAAAACAAAACCACTCACTGAAAAAAACCTCTCAAAAAATCTCAAAAACTCTACCTCCAGGTCTTGAAGGTACTACTTAAATGCCTCCTTAGCGAAGTTAATTAAAATGCTTGCTCGTACGTCGCATGCCATTTTTTATTCGTCTTTACTATCACTGGCTATTTGCTCTGATTTTGTTTCACTTCTCAACTTACGTTTCCGGTTAAATACATTCCGTTGTGTTTTTATCTCCATCTATATCTGTCTCTGTCTTTGACCCCCCCCCCCCTGTCTCACCTTCTCACTACTCTCTCTTCTCTCGTTCTCTGTCTTTCTGGTTTTCGTATCACGTTACTTTTTCTTGTACTTTAGTAACCCCCCTATTTATGAGCTAGCAAAGGCTTTTGCACGCCACGTTGAGTCCAATGCCAAAGGATTTTTTTCGTTGAACAAGGCAGAGCAACGAAATCCAATTTACTTACGAGCGTCACGATCATGCGTCTGTTTATCGTCGATATCCAATTATGTTCGAGCACCGTGTACCTGAGATAAACCCCCGGGTAATGAAAGCGTATAATTGCAAAAAAATGCATAAACATTTGTTTCTCTCAAATAAGCGTAACGAAGGAGACTATTTGTCCTGCCTCGTTGAATTCTGACGAGTATCGCATTGACGCAGTTCATATGAAAACAATACTTTTGGCATTTCAACGGCTCATGTTCTTGTGTGTCCTACTTGCTTGTCGATTATTTCTCCCACGCACACTCGGTATATGTACGCGTGTTATTCTTAATCATAAAAAGTAGCGTAGCATCCTCGACGAACTGAAGCACAGCCTATCGAAGGAGAATAAGAGATTTTTCCGAAGTAATATTAACGCCAGTTCGAGGAACATTCAATTCGTCGATGTATCACATTTGTTCCCAATAATTTAGCTTCTACTCAGCGATCGTACTTGCACGCAAAATTTTCCTGCTTGCCCACTTCAGCATGCTTCACGTACAGTAGCGATAGCCATAGATATTGCGTCTTATTACGTATGTAGAGAATAATTACCTAAATGTAACTAGACGTAACGGGAAGGAACATAAGTCCCTCTTCCTTTCAAAGATGAAATCCGTTCGTTTGATGAACTATCTTTATTTTTTCGCTGTACCTTCTCTCTCTTTATTCGTCCGCACAAGTGTCCAGCTATATTGCCCCTCTCAATGTCGTTTCAAACGAATCACATTCAATACCATTTAGAAGGTTGCGACAGAAAGCGAGAGAGAAGGCAAGCCCTGTCGCCCGGTTTCCAAGGGAAGAGGCGAATATCGTACATTTAATTATCTATAAGAACTTTGATTGGATGGCAGCGAAGATTCTCCGAGGAAAATTTGTCGAACGCAGAGATACCGAGGCACGGAGAATGTCGCGCGTTGTTTTATCGTATCCTCCTCCACGGTGCCCCGTGCGAAAGCTTGTAACCACAAACACGCTTCATTAACGTAGGAAACCGGTAGGCGCAAGAAACGTTCCTGCAGAGTCTTAGACTAAGAACGAAATTAGTGCTGGGAATTAATTTCTGTCCATAAGGACGAGCCAGTAGCGCATACACTCCGCATGGGGCCCCGTGCATAATATCTTAATTGAAATCTACGCTCGCCACAAATCCTATAGCGCCACACCTACCAGGCGCCATAAGCTAATTTGATTAGATTTTCTCCGTAGAGATTCACTATTCTATCTCGCTCTGCCTTCCACCGTTATTCCATCTCTCATTTGTATTTCCTTTGGTCCCGTTTCTCTCTTTCTCTCTGTCTCTTTCTCTCTGTCTCTCTTTCTCTCTCTTTTTCTCCTTTATCTTATTTGCCCCCCCCCCTCCCTTTCTTTCTACGCTTCCATTTCCCTCCGTCTTCGACTTTGCCCCATTGCACATTTGTCCTTACCCACGATTATTCCCATTCAATTCTATCCCCTTCACCTCCATCGCCTATTTTTCTCCAAGCCCAATTTTTCTCTGTGCACTCAGTTTCCCCTTTTACGATGTGTACTATACATGCCTGCGATCGAATATGCAGATCCGAGCTGTAACAAGACTCCTCGACCTTATCGAGTCCTGGTGCATTCTAAACCTTAATCGGCATCGTCCAATTAGCCTGCCGTTCATTACGCGAGATTCCATGGCCGTCGTGATAATTGATTGCGATACGGGATAACGGTAATTAGTGAAGATGCCACGAGCCGGACGAGCATTCGAGTCAAAAATCGCAGGTTTTCAAAGGATCAATTTGTGCCGCACGAAGAGGGTACGCATCTTTACCTACTTTCGAGCCTGTCGAACTTGAGTAGATGAAATCAATATCGGGGTTTACGATGGCACGACCTTTTTTTACACCGTTCGAAATAATTAAGATCGAGGAGTTTACTCATGGTTTTCCGTGAAAAACTTGAAGCACGGCCCTCGTGAGGGGCCAATGTACATAAAACACATAATTGTCAGTGTATATAGTATCTGTAGGTAAAGGCTGATTCTTTAAATATATTTGGCATGGAAATATCTGAACGTTGTCCATTTCAATATTTGACATCGAGCCGCCGCTCTCCTTATCTCATTAGAGTGACCGATTTCACGGATTATACAAAATCCGATACTTTAGCGCATTATGCCAAATGTAATTTATCCTTGGTGTTGATATACTTTGTAGAGTTTCATAAGATTTGCAACATATATTACACGATCGAATCGCCATAAATTGCATCGTTCTCAAATGAGTTTTTTTTTTTCACGCAAAAATAATGTCCTCCTCTCGCAACTTTATCACTATGTGGTATCGGTGTCAAGGAATATCTGTAAATTACGATGTTTGTCGAAAGAAAAAGAAACGTCTACGTGTCTTCTCTCTATTCTCATATTCTCCAACTCTTAATTTCTCTTCTTCTATCCTCCGTATTGTTTTCCACATCTACTTCTTCTTCTACTTCTTCTTCTTCTTCTTCTTCCTCTTCTACTTCTTCCCCCCTTTCAGTTTCTCTTTCCTCCACTATATATTTCTGGCTCTACAATGGAGAGACTGGAAGGTGTAAATCGCCGATCAGAGGAACATTAATTTCTATCTTTTCCCAGACAATGGCGGCGACGAAGAGGAATGCAGGTCTTACATCAGCCGTGCCCAGGGCGACACTGAATGACGAGGAGCTGGTAAGGACTCGTCCTTTAGTCACTACCCTATCCAGGCATCATCGTCATCCTTCGTGTCACCATTTACGCGACCAAGGACAACGTTACTTCTCGGTAACAGGACGCCCGACTGCGAGTCCGCTTCCTCGGTATTTCGTACGCGGCCAAAAAACGATCGAATAATCCGTGACGGAAGACGACGCGCGGGCGGTGATTCGACTTTAATCCACCGAGGAATTCGCTCTCCGAATGCGCAGAGAGATAGATGCCCGATCTTTCCCTCGACTCGCCGCTTTTCCGCTCGGTCGGGAAACGTATTTCCATTGCAGCGGCGGTGCACTGAAATTGATCGAAGCACCGTTTCTCGATAGTAAAATTTTTACGCCATCGTAAATTGCTTTCCACCGCTGGCATGCGTCCGTATCGGTCTTACGGCCACTGCAAGTTTCGTGGCGCTCGAAGTGCGCGAGCACAAACCGAAGGTAGAGCCCCGCGCGAGACGATAGATTTGTGTTCCAACGCGCTCCGATTTGAATCTTCGCGGACCGCCTTCGTTGTCGTGGGAAAACTTTAGTTTCGCACTCGCATTGGAATCGATGCCTTACTCTGAGTAACGGTAAACGTCTTCGAGGAACGATATCCCCACGATTCGACACTCGCAGAATTGCACGAACATGGATCCAAACATTCCTTGAGTAACACCATACTCGAAGCCGCCTCTCCCTAAGTGTTGTACTATTCGATCGTTTTTTTTTTTAACAAGCAACGTGTCAAAGAAGGACTTATTGCGGCGGAAGGTAGATTATAAAGTCGCAAGCGGGGCATAAATTCTCGGGGAAAATAAATTTTCTACGGTACTGCCAAACCCTCCGGTAAAACCCTTCGGCCCTTGAGGATCCCTTCTGGGGGTAAGGGTAAAAAGCGCTTAGTCCGCAGAACCCAGGGAGTAAATTGAAATTAAAGGGACAAGGCGCCCGGGCCCGAGGATTTTAATATGCGTCGAAAAACTTCGTCGGAGATATTTGGACGATCAATTTTCATCCAGACTGCCGTTATAGAAACGGGAAAGTTTTACGCTAGACGGCCGCATCGATCCAAACCACCCGAGAAAAGATCGCGGGGAAAACGGTGACGCAATATTTGTGAGAGACGTCTCGGTCCGTCCATTAGGAGATTTGACGAAATGGCAGAGAGAATACGTACAAATCCAGATCGAGGTGCGCAGGATCTAGAACTTAGATCAGGATGCAAGTGTCTGAGACCACCGAGAGGCGAAGCGAGTGATTGCGTATGCATTCAGTAAGTCTTCTTTGACGTAAATAGGTAATATACCAAGCACGGGCCTTCGATCGAATTTTTCGGCCCACGTGGTAAAGCCGATGTTTCGCCAAAGCGAGAAGGAACTTAGATTAGATTAGATCGCCATTTTTGGGCGCGTAGGGCTCGCGTCATATAATTATAAGCCTAAAAACATCCGTATCCAGACGGTGAGATTTCTTGATGGAGCTTAACTTAACCTTTGAACTCTTTTTTCTTTTCATATCAACCGTGCTGCATTTTATCCTCATTTCCACGCTATTTTCTTTCACGTAAGTGTGGCCCAGCCTCTTTCTTCTTTCTTTCTTTCGAACTTCCTCTCTCTCTCTCTCTCTCTCTCTCTCTCTCTCTCTCTCTGCCTCTCTATATCTGTCTCTATCTCACTCTGTATTTTTCTGAAGCAACGTGTAGCAACATAGAAAGAATCATATTCTAGCGGCTAGGATCAACATACATACAGACTTGCATATACATATACACATATATATATATGTATATATGAAACATACTCATTAGGCGCGCGAGTAGTGATCGAAATATACATCCAAGACACTAACATAGGCCACGTATAGGAATCTAAAGATATGGGATACCACGATGGCCCGTATGAGCGAGGGATAATTAGGCTAGAGGTAGGATTCTCCTATTCCTGTGATATAGGATGTTCCTCATATTTCTATTCTAGTCTTTACATATTATAGAAATAAAACGCGCGAGATATGCACGCCGCTTGGACAATGGCGATTGATAGTATCGAAATAATTACGGCCGAGTATGCTGTCGAGAATGTAATCGAATCTTAAATCGTATTTAATCCAAAACAAATATCGCTAATTGCGTTTCTCCCGACAAGTCGCCGCGCGGCACCGTAACTTTTCCATACTGATTCACGAGGATAAGCACGATTTCTCCAAGTCAAACGTGAATAACACGCAACGAGTGCAATTATCCTCTACAAAACCAGATATCCACAGCAACGATCGTAGCTTGCAATCGGCCTAATTCTCGAACTTCATAACTCAAGACGACGCAGGACGCAGCGCAAAGCAAATCCAAAGACAGCGATATAACGTTTTAATCGGTAATAGAATCGCACTGCCCGATCGGCCTAACGATAAATCAATCGGTACGAAGAGGTATCTGCATAGAAGGCTCCAGCTAAAGCGGCAGGTCTAAAGCGAACGCTATGGGATACGATAATTCTCGGAGGAACATCCTGAATTCACGCGTGACCCTACTAGTGCTTCTTAGCGGATCGATGCTTTTAAACCCCCCGCTCAGTCCTGATAGTACGACATCCGGAAAAGGCGCTCCCTCTCGAGGTCCTGCAATCCCGGAACGACCAGAAAAGGGGGGGTGGTGTGGGGGGGGGGAGGTGAGAGAGGCCAAAGAAATTCGACGAGTCGGATAGAAAGAGAACCGTTAACCGAGAAGGAAAACTCAGTTTGCGCTTCGCACGGCTCGACTGCTTCCTGGGGGAGTGACCGTAAAGATGGAAAAAAAAAAAAAGGCGGGAGAATAAAACGAGGCTCGAGCCCTCGAGAGCCGGGGCGGGCCGACGCGAGAGTCGAGACCCGCCTTCGAGAGGCACGAGCAAGTAGATCCCCATCTCCGTGGAACCTCATAGAGCTTTTTAAAGCCTCCGAACCGCTTTCCCCCAGATCTTAGTTCCTCCTTTAGCAGAGATTCGAAAGCACGAGCAGCTGCTCCGAGTCACGTCCGTCGGATATCCTTGCGAATCTCGCCACGCGGCTAATAAATCCTGTCCGATCCCATGCGTTATACCCGTCTACACAGGACTGTGTATGTAATTAGGACACGCAGGCACGAAGATTCCCAACTTAGAGCCGTGATTGTGGGTACATCAGAGCCCGTGCGTATGGCCGGTAGGTTGCGAGTGCGCTGGTGTACAGTTGCGTGAACGTGGAGCCCGTGGTTTTGCATGGAGCCGGCTGGAAATATCGCGAGGAAGAGTCTGAGTGCCGGTAGGGACGATTGAAGATGATTGGGGAACAATTGGAAATGCAGAGCCGAATGGAAGTTTCGCGTATCCGGGAAATCGCGATTTCCTCCTCGCTTTTCGATGGAATCGCCAAGGAGAGAGCCGAGCCTCCCTGGTTTTCGATCATTTTCGGCTATCTCTGCGTTTTCAAGAACCTGCCTGGCTATGCGCAAGTGACGCTACTTCGGTTCTCCGCGTCATTTACTTGAACTCGGATCGTTGATATTCCGAAGTTGATTAAGGGACCGTGCTTGATTTTTGACTATGAATGATCGTTATAATCACGCATGAGAATGCATAGGGTAGTACGATCGAACGATTGCATTACGATTTAAAGACGAATACTTACAAAGCGAGCTTCCAATATCTAAGACTCGAACTATTGCCAAAGTCATGTATCAAACAATCCCTGATTGGCATATAGATAGACGATATAGACACAAAACATGAGTTACTCGAACACGCTATTTCTCTATATTCGATTTAATTCGGTTAACGTGAGTGCGCTAGAGTTAACAAAAATCATATTACACCTCGCAGCACTGATCCTAAGTCGTTATTAGGGATATCCAAAATTGCACGTTAAATCAATTAAAGTACGACCGTGGATGTCGAATCCTACGTGAAGAACCGAAGTATATTGAATGTACGCAAAGAATACACCCGCCCCTATCCCAGCCTCCCTTTCCACCTATGGACAAGCACATTTTAACGACGATGCAACACCACTGAAAAACCCGCAGAAGATGCACGTGTACAAGAAAACTCTACAGGCGATGATCTACCCTATATCCTCGACCACGCCGCACAATTTCGTTACCTGGACAGCGACGTCGCCGACCTACTGTTACGAGTGCGAGGGCCTCCTTTGGGGCATCGCACGGCAAGGAGTAAGGTGCACGGAGTGCGGTGTCAAGTGCCACGAGAAGTGCAAGGACCTCCTCAACGCGGACTGCCTGCAGAGTAAGTTCTAATAAAATTTTATCTTCAAGCAGACCTTCCGCGCTGCTCCAAAATAAAATCGTATAACGAGAACGAGGATTTCCTTAGCCCGTGTTGCTTTTAATTTCCGTATCCTGAGTTCTGAGTAAGTTACGTGAAATATGGAATTATTTCACGTAAAGCCTTTATTACAAATCGTACCATGCGTAACGTGATTATTCTTTATTAATTCAATAAGCCGTATATGAACGACGATGAAACGCGAAGGCAGTGGTGTCTGTATTGAAAAAATACGGGAAACTGCTAGGCTTTGATTTCAATGTTAAAAGCGATGCGTATCGAAAACTTATTATTCAACGCAGAATATTTTTTACGATCCAATAAAAGGGGATATATAAATTAAAACTGTTTCGCGATAAAGTATTTTTAAACCCAGCAATATCCGCGATCGGAAACTGCGAAAGCTCGGGGGTACATTTACATTTGAAATTGGAGCCAGGGATTTTAACGTATGCCGTAAAGTCCGGCAAAATACGTGACGAAGTTAAAGCGCATCTCTCCGGGGAAAATTATTCGAGGAAAGGGCAGAAGCGCAATTTACGACGATTGCATCCGGCGCAATTTCAAATAAAAAAGAAACTGAGTAACACGACGTGGCGTATCTGTCGGAGCACCGATGAGTTTCCAACAACTTACTCTTAAAGCATTATATACAATGTTATATATTAAACGTATGCTTCCAATTATTCCAACATTCCGGCGCATCCGGCACCAAGCGGTTTAGTCCTGCTGAATGTGCCGATCGCGAAATTTGATACTTAAACCGCGAAACGATAAATTGGACTTGCAGATTGACGATTGTGCCGTTAATTGCATCTGTTCGTATGACACGTAGGAAACCCAATACAGCATTGGACGTACCGTAAAACCCCACTCTGAGTGAGTTCTACGTCGATTCTCTGGTTAAAAATTAAATTACGTAATGGAGGGTTATTAGAATTATCCGCGATTTAATGGAGTAACGCAACTACTTTTCACTTGGAAGTTGCTAATATAATACATCCACATTCTTGGGTCGCCTCGCACTTTTCAAACTGATGAAGGAGATGAATATAAGCTTGTTAAGGAGGTGAAATTGAGAAATATTGGAAAGTTCATAATCGACTGAATTTAAGCTACTTTGGTCTGTCAAGCAAACAGCGGTTAATAAATATTTATTACGGAGATCAGAATTTTTTTATACATTCTTTTACGATCGGGCATGATATCTTGCCTCCGTACTCACGAATCGAATCGATCGATACCTTTTTATATTTCATAGTCGACTATCGGGAAAATCTAATTAGCGAGTAAGCGTTCAAACTTATCGAAAAAAGTTAGCCGTAATCGTCTTGCAAAGTTTGGTAATATGGATCGCCACTATGGTAAGGTGAAGTGAATTGGAGTATCATCATCAGCGCGAGACCATTATTACTTTGGCAAATCAAAAATGAACTTACATCGATGAATGAACTTACAACTAAAATACAATATACTGCAATCCATGCAAGTGCATTTCTTAAAAATAAAAATAAGCTTTGCCTCTCCTTATTTATCCTTGTTATTTTCATTCATTATTATCGCCCATCTTCTACGGCGCATAAATATAAACAGTTGCAATTGCCTTAAAAGCCGTTATTTGTAAAATCAATAACCCCTATTTTTTCACGCGTCGCCATTCATTACCAATTCAATATTTGCATAATGACAATCAAAGTTGCATAGGTAATTATAGATTAAAATCAAATTATTAATATCATACAATTTGAATAATAATGCAACACCACCGGGTACAATGTATGTGTTGACACCGTTAATTAACCGCATTGGAAACGTCGGTTAAAAATTGATAAACCGATTGGATGTGTAACATCCGTGAAGAAGGATCAGAAAGAATACCAATAAAGGTAATCGGACTCATTAACCTGAAACTAAAGCAAGAATCCTTCGCCTGGATCCTATATCGAACAAATCCACTTGACGCATCCTCCTTTCAACGCGAATTAGTGAGTAAGCGGAGATAAGCATCTTACGCTGAAACAAAGAGAGGAAAATACGGAATAGCGACGTTTCTCCTATTAACATCCGTTCGTTATTCATCGAGCTCTACAATACGGTGCTACCCGGTGAAACGTAATCACAATACGCGCCCTTTTTTCGTCGAACAAATAAGAACACTGCTGGAGGATATTACGAAGCGCGTTACTTGTGCTACAAAAATACATTTTTTTTACTATTTTAATAAAAAAAAAGATATCGCGTGAAAGCAAGACGGATGTACAAAAGAATGATAATGAATGCAAGACATCGTATTTCTGTATTTAGCAACGAGTACATTAACAGAAAATTAGAAAGAAAATGGCGACTTATCGTAAAGAAAATGAAGAAATATTGCAAAGAACATTAACAAAAAATATATTGTAAAGAAAATTAAGACATATAGTTACGCTATTGTCAGAAACAATGGGGCGTGAGGAGCGAAAAAAAATGAGGGTACCACTTCAATTGCCATGCAATATTTGGCAGAAGAACATCGATGAGGAAGCGAATTTAATTCGTGAAGAAGCTTCGCGTATAACAAATGCCACGTCGAAAGAGGCCTTATTAAACTGCATTGAGGATGCCCAAGCCCGCGGAAGGAATCGATAAATCGATAATCAACGTCAATTTCCTTTCCGACAAGGGCGATATCGAACGGGGAAAGGAATTGAATTTTATAGAATGCTGCAAAAGGCATAGCGCGAGATTCCATCAAAATGGAGCGTAGGACATTCGTAATGCCCCCCTGTCCATCAGAACTTCGATTCAATTCGGACCGATCTCCCACCGGTGTACGAATCTTCTTTTTTACCGAGATTGCATTTTCTATCGATTTGCCTAGTGGCCCCAGACTAATGATACGCCCTCCGGGTTCTACTACCGATAAAGTTTCCCTTCTAGATCGGATAGCCCACCATTAATTTACAGGTGCCCGCTCTAACATGCCACACGAGTTCATCCCCGTAATTCCGCTCTCGGTTAATCCTTCCTCATCGATCCCACTCCTCGTTATTTTGTCGTTTCAGCTGTTCCCAGATGTCCCGTGTCTCATCATTTACCTCGCCTCCGCTGGTGATCGAAAAACATTCCTCACGGATACTTTACGATCCTCCCTTTACCATACGTATCTGTTAAATCTATTGTTATGCTGTATCGACTGCTAAGACTGCTACGAACGAAACCAGGATAGAAATACGATCGGTCGTTTTAAGATTGTAGAGCGCGTAAGATGGACTCTGATTTACTTGCGATGAATATGGTAAAGGGTGTACGCTTTAAAGAATCGACGACAGTGTTAGGAGTAAATTGAAGAATCGTGGATTGCTCGGTTTCCCTGATGCTTGCGCAGTATAAATTTGAGCCTCGTTTTAATATTAACGTTACACTTGTACACTTCATTATTATACGTTGCATATTGTATACCAAAATTCCCCTTATTTATCGACACGAGAACTGGTTCATTTTCTCCTCGTTTAAAATGCACAATGGTCGTCATGGTGAATCGCGACGGCTCGCGGATAAAATAATTGATTGCGATGTAAACCTCGATTATCCGTAAGTGAGAAAGAGAAATTCCACGGTTATTGCAATTGATGGTTAAATGAGCGATTGGCGGTTTAATCAACCGAACGCTTTATGGACGACTTTACATCGAAATACGATATGAAAGAAACAAGCATCCCCTTGGAACGTCCTGTCACTAACAACGTTGCATCGCCTCGTTAACAGGATACGATCTTCCTTGACCTTTCGATAATTGTCCACATCCCCCGCTATTCAGCTATCCTTCCTTCGAGCAGAGTGCGCGGAGGAGCAAAAAGGTGATTGTAAAAACGTGCACACTTATCGCCAAAACGATCGATTATTACCCGACATGTTCATCCTGATACACTCCTCGTAGGTCGCCCTATATTACGATCTCGCGCGTTCAATCCCACATTCGCGAGCTTAAGAGTTGGGCCCCCAGTTTCACTAAAAAGGGTTAAGTTGTGGCAACACGCCGTGAGAAAATTCAGCGGCGCATGGAGCTGCCACCGGAAAATTAAAGCGGCCGGAATAGTCGCGTGGCGGCGAAAGGCAGAGGAGAGTAGCGAGCCTCCGGTTCGACGCGTTGGCCGCGCAAAAGTTTACGAGTTTGTCTTTCCACGGTCCGCCATTCGGCGAGAAACGCGGTCGAAAGGGATGAAGGGAGGAAGACGGATGCGGCCAACTTGAAATAAAGCGTGGAGTACGTTCTTTGAGCGCGGGAGCGTGCGCCACGAGGAATTCATAAATGGAAATGGCCCCGCGAAATGGAAGCTCGCGGTGAATTCGAGGAGCCCTCGCGATTCACCGGATCGCTAATGATCAGGGCCCCCGACGAAACTCGGTCGAGATTGTCGATTACGAGTGTGCCCTGGGATTGAAGTGTCTACCTTCGAGTTTCTTTCCCTTCCATGCTTTACTTAGGGGCGTCCGAAAAAGTTGAGGAATCTCCTTCGTTAGCTCACTTTTTATGATCGACCGACAAAACCTAAGGATCACCTCTTAATACCAGTTTTGCGTCGAAGACGTAGTTCGAGCATCGTTCGAAGTTAATGAAAAACGATGGTTGAGTGTTTAACATATTTTCTCGGAAGTTCAAACTTCCATTCGTCGCGACGATGCAGCTGGGACCAGGAAATATTTCTGTTCCACCATAGATTGGGAATATCTAATCGCCCGTACCGAACGATCCGGTAAGATTGACTCAAGCTTGATCACCGGATCAATTTTTGTAAGGACAAGCTCATTTCCTTCCAACTAGCTTTTTCCAAGCGTTAATTCTGAATTCGGGCTCTGATCAAGTTTTTTTTTTTTTTTTGCAAAAGACCAACTTCTCTATAAATCCTAGCCAAGCGAGCCTTGCGGCGGCACTGATCCTTCGCGCGTTTCAATCTTTCAGGAGCAGCTGAGAAGAGCTCGAAGCACGGCGCCGAGGATAAGGCGAACAGCATAATTACCGCGATGAAGGAGAGAATGAAGCAGAGAGAACGGGAGAAGCCAGAGATCTTCGAGCTGATCCGGTGAGTCGCTCTTACAACACCTAAACTCTTCGTCTTTTTTCCCATCACAGCGCAGTTACTGCGGGGATGTATATACTATACTATCGGTCGGTGCCGACACGTGCATTTCAGGGAAAAAAAAAACGTCGATCGACGTAGTTCGATCCGACGAAATCGTCGTCGCACCTGTCGCCATTGCTCATCGCACTCCCAATTAAACGGTTTATCTTTCACGAATTTTACACGAGGGGAATTTGGACGGTGTTAAAGTATCCCATGAATAATTGTAAAAATTAAATACAGCTTCTGTTACCCGGTTCGGTGTAAATACGGCTTTTGCCGGTTTTTTGTGGAAAAAATGCGATACAGTTTCCTCTGTAGCGTGTTGGGCACTAACCACTGGCAATTTTCCTACCTAAAATAAGATTAAAAACGCAGAGTCCCAACGATGAACGAAGCTGAATCAAATTAAACTGGAGTAAGTGAGTTAAGATTTCCTCACTTTCGCGTCTCCTGCGTTACTAGCGGGCAACCAGGGGTAAAAGGAACGAAACAGAAATCATTTTCTCGATGAGCGTACCCTCATTAACGCTTCGCAACTGTGAAAGGAAATTAACTAATTAGCGGTCGGATAAAACTACGATTTTAACGCGTAAATTTAACCGTGCTGGGAAAAACTGGGTCGCGTCTTAGGGAAAAAAATTATGACCTGGTAAATGAAGTTTTCGAGCAATTTGCTTAATAGAGGTGTCGAAGAATTTGCAAAAAATTTCTATATTTTTATAAAGCTCATATTCGCCATTTTCCTTCGAATTCTACGGATACGATCACGAAGCTCAACTTGTACACGCAGTACAAAATGTTAATGTTAAGAGCATTTTACGCATCTCAAAATTATCAAGTCAAACGTGCACTCGGACAAACTATTCGAAAATTTTCACCATAATTTCTATATAAATGTAATTCTCTCGTTAAATCTTACTCGAATCTACTGGCAAAAAAAATCTCCGATGACCTTAGATGTTAATTAGTAGATCACATCTAACACCCTGTTCACAGTTCGTTTAACACTGGCCGTAAATGTAGCGCCATTCGCCCATAAGGGACGCCCCAAAGAATCTGAATTACCTAACGAGCAGACCTTAAACCCTCTCTCAAATTCCACGCCAAATTAGGACATAGTTATGGATGCAAAGACCATTAAAGCGGCTAATCAATTCGACGTTATAGCCAGTTCGATTAATACCGTTCGGTCCTTCTAGCGAGCCCATAATCATTCATAAGGCGTCATTTAATGAGTACATTACGGAGTAAAAATATTTGAATCGTTCAAGACGTAGACAAGCAACGATATAATTGAGAAATCGAAACGGAGTTGAAGGTGAAGCAATGGCGACAACGAGCGATATGGAAGGTGTCAAACGAAGCGAACAGCTCGTATCACGCACAAGGCCGGGTCTCGTCTTCTCTGAAAAACGTTTTGGGCGGCAAAGCCCGAGTGCCGGAAGCTCGAGGATACGGCGCTCGTGGAATTTTGGTATTTGGCCAACGGGCAATCAACGTAGTCGTTAGTGGCTTGATGGATGGCCAACCGCGTTAATTACAAGGGCGTGCGACCACGGCGCTTTGAAAATATTCGATAAACTCGAATGCCATACTGTGTATCCGCGGGATCTAAACCGGAAAGCAGGTAAAATTTGATTTATGGAAAATCCGGGCGCGATATCGATCGGGTTTTCATAAACACGGCTATTAACCCACCTAGGGACGCACTATAGAAGGATTTTTGCTAAAACTTGCCGGTGATATATTATCCTGAATTCACGGCGCTATTGGCTTACGAGTTAACGATCGCGCGCTCACTTTGACCGAGCGTGCCTCCCTTCGATGATGAAGTAACGAGAGTTGTACTAAAGTAAAAGCTGTTGCGTCGCGAGAAGTTTCGCGAAGAGCGCGGTCATTACTCTTTTGAAAGACGTAATACAGGGTTCGCGGAAGAATATGGCGTTACTTCAGAACCCTACGGTACACGATGCTTAAAATGTTAGCCCGTCAAAGTCGATACAGCGCATTAAACGTAACCCAACCGTCTTTTGTAGGCCTTCCTCGAACATAATACGTGTAATCGCGGCTACGTTCGGCATGCTTCATAAAGCCGGCTTATGGAAATTCCTTTAGCTTCATCAGACTCCTCGGTATAAGCGTAAACATAATGACACACGACGCGAAGCGATAATACTTGAAAGATGACGATCCGCGAAACAACACGACCATTACGAAGAATGCTTTGAGTTTTGCCTGCCCGGGCTTGTTATCGATTTCCTTTACCATCCATCGCTTCGAGAAGCGCTTATTCGTAGCGTCAAATATAAAGAGAAGGAATAGAGAGAGAGAGAGAGAGAGAGAGAGACAACGGACAGGACGAGACCGCGGCCGTTGGCACAGCCCATGTGAAAGAAAGTCTCGTCGGAGTTTAGGTCAGTCTTCGGGGTCGACGAGAACGCTCACATGGGTCACATGACGTCGGTGAAGCAGTCGGTTCTGGACGGTACCAGCAAGTGGTCGGCGAAGATCGCCATTACAGGTTTGTGGCCAGCTCGTTGCGCTCGCCGGGTCTGATTGGTATTGCACCCTCTCCGTACGATCAGTGAGAATCGCAGCGCACTGTTGACGTCAAAAATATACGCGTATCACAGATGCATATAAATATATATATGTATATATGTATATATATATATATAAACATACTGCAATGTGTGTATGTATATATACACATACACACTGCGATATATCGCGCAGATAGCAGTTTAACGATCCGCAGACAAAATCCGCGTCCAACGCTTAAAATATATATTGCAGTTCGATAGTAACGTACATATATTAAAGATAACCGTTACGCTGGAGTACCGATAAATTCGGATCGCGAGTTGAAGAAAGGCGCCGATAACAAAAGCAAAACATACGAGGCGGAAACAAACAGATATCGATCGGGTTGATTTTGCATTAATTGTAAATACCCCCGTCTATCTCAATATTGTACATTCGTAATCAATTTATGTACGAGACATACCGCGATGATTATTTACAACGGGATGAAATGAATTTCCTCACATTCTAACGATTTTGCGGAATGATCGTTGTCTCTCTTCAATGTCATTTTATAACTACTTATCGTAACTTCCTGATTGTCGCAATTCTAATATCTCTTTTATTACACGAGACGATTGTGGTTTATTTAATATTTATTTGAATTTGTATGATTCTGCGTTTTTCTTTTTCGCCCTTACCTTGCATAAGTATATGTGAGCAAGGATATCAGCGCTGTTGGCCCGATGTTGACCTCCCGACACGTCCCAAAAATGATGTACACGAAGCTGCCCGCGAAAGCGCTGTAAAGTCCATATTGCGGCGTCAGACCTGCGAGTCCAGCATAGGCGATCGCCTGAAACCCAAATACATCGATCATCCACCTCTTTTTCTCGTTTAACTTTTCGTTTAATTCCTTGAAGCTCCTCTATCAATTTTCTCGTTTAATTCCTCGAAGGTCCTCTATCAAGTGACCGAATATCATTTGGCAGCAAAGCTACGGTGCTACCTCTGGTCCCAGGACCTACCGATTAAGATGGGTTCCAAACCGCCAGTATCACTATGCTTAACACTAGAACTACCGAACCAGTAAAAACGACTGATCAATCGTTTCTTTAAAAAATCGTAGTGCTCTAGAACGATGCCTTTTTTACGATTTTCCATGATTTTCATACAGTATTTAGATCAGCATATTAATTTACTGCAATTTTCTTTCACTCTACTTTTTTTAAAATGATGTATATGGTGTTCTAAATACGCCCAGAAAGTGGTCGATAGCTCTAGTATTAAGGTGTGTACGTATCACCAGGTGATATCCTAGGACAAATAACCTCAGTGGTCGGTGTCAAAAATTAATGAAGAAAAAAAAAATAATTTGGCCGCAGTATCGCGATGGTACCTGAGGAATCAGCGTCAGTCCAACCGTCAAACCAGCGACCAAGTCTCCCAGTGCGTCCTTTCCAGTGTATCGAGGTAGCCACGTCAGGATAGGAACTCTGTTCTTCGCCAGTTTCTTAAAATTAATCCCTGTCATGATTGCCTCTCGATCGTATTCGATGCGTTATCCTATCGAGAAAGGAAGCGATTAATATGAATATTTATTCGTGCCTTCGATGTTTATTTATATCCCGCTTTTTGCACAGGTCAATCGTTTACCTGAAGTGCAATTGGCATATGCGCGCTTCTTAATCGCTGGGTTTGTCTTCAGTGCGGCTCGAAGCGCATGTTTCAACGGGCGCTGTGTCCCTCTTCAGCAACTGAAACCATGAAGAACAAGGAGGTCATTACTTAAACTAACGATTACATTGTCGAGCCCAGTTTTTAATTATTCTGAATGCTGTTATAATAATCTTTATACGTAGAATTAATCGTTTTGTAATAGTCGTACTCTTTGCATTGGTTAAGGTATAGATTTGCAAAATCGATTCCCCAAATTGACTCAACCGCTCGTAACACTCGCTGGTTGCAAATTCAACTTTGCTCGCTTTCGAGTACCAAACGATTCTCATTATTACTCCAATTCATCCTTTTAATCCAATATTCACCATCGAAAAGGGTTTACAATAGACGAATTCAAGGCCCAATGGAGATTTATGTACCTTTAAGGATGTTCCATCAAGAATAAAGAAAAGGTTCGTTGGGTACGAAATAAATACAAACTTCCATCGATCGGGTATCAATAAACCGGAAGCCACGATTCGCTTCGAGCTCGCGAGCGGTCGTTTAAAAGGTCTTTTACTCGATCGAAAGAACATCTCAAATCTCGGATATTTCGGGCATCGAATCGCGATTCGATTTCGATCTTCCGTTCGTTACACCGCGAGATACAATCTCGCGATTCCGACAGCTTAATCCCTCAGGCGTCTCGGTAGATCTCGATATAAATCCCGTGACTCTAATTATCTCAGTTTGACCGGTAGCCGGCCAGAAGCGTAGCCAATTCGTTCGAGTGCCGATGATAATTCACGGCCGTTCTACGACAATTAGCAGAATCGCCAAGGACGTCATAGTAGTTAAACAATTCGGAAGATAACGAGAAGCACGTTTAACGTGTACTTCGTTTCTACCTCCCTCTCTCTCTCTCTCTCTCTCTCTCTCTCTCTCTCTCTCTCTCTCTCCCTCTACTTCGTATCCTAGCACGATTACGCTCCTGGTAATTACTTCCACGTAACTATACGCGAAGCTCGACGCATTCACGGTCATCGCCAGTCTCGCGAAACAATCGACAACGTGGCCCCCAGCAATGTCGCCGTTTCCTCGAATCCCTTTAAATCTCCATCGATTAATCCTGAGGATTGGAAAACTCTTCAGGACTTCCTTAATGGATCTACTAGTGCTACTACTTCCCTTGAAACGTTTATCTATAAATCCTGAGGACTCGAAAATTATTCAGGACCTTTTTAATGGACCTACTAGTGACACTACTTTCCTTCAAATCTCCATCGATAAATCCTGAGGACTCGAAAATTATTCAGGACCTTTTTAATGGACCTACTAGTGACACTACTTCCCTTCGAACCTCCATCGATTAATCCTGAAGACTCGAAAACTCTTCAGGACCTACTCAATGGACCCACCAGTGGCAACTACTTACTCGTATCGTTGGACAGAGGCTACTGTGCGAAAAGGTACACCGTACAGAAAAGCAAGATCCTTACGCCGCAGCATCGAGTCTCGCACATGGGCCCTCCTCATCCCTCCATCGTATCTCGCGCAAGTTTCATCCCCGTCGAAGCCAGCCCTGAGAGGGCTGCCGGGCTCCTCCTGACACAGTTTCTCGCGCGCTACAGGAGTCTCCTGTCCGGCTAAAAGCGGCGCGAATAAACGGGGATTACTGAACGCAAGATCGATCAAGTTACGCGAGCCCCTCCAATTTGTATGTAGGCTCGTACCTGTCGGCACACTGGTTATATCTACAGCTGTTTTACACGCTCCCGCCTTTCCCTCTCCTGGCCGAGCGGCGCGTATGTACGTCGTCCAGCAGCGGGAATGAGCGCCAATGCTTGGCGGGCCTTCGAGATCGTCGCTGGGTTCGGCAAACCTTGATTATCGCCAATTTGCCCAACGAATTGGCCCTTTTTACGGGCGCGCTTTCAAGCCACTCGCCTTCGCTAGTTGCTTCAAGTGCTCGAAAGTGACCCCGAAACTTAATTGATTGTTTGTGCCACCTCGAAGCGGCGTTTCTTGTACTCTTTAAGGAGCGCCCAGGGGATTTGGGCCGATGATTTGGGCTTCGCGACGTTGGGCAGGATGGGAATGGAGCGAGGAGTGCGAATGAAAAGCACTTTTTTTTCTTTGCGGATGGATGGAATTTTGGTTTGATGGCGGGAAGTTTTGATGACTGAGATATCAGTGGCGATGAGAATTGCTGGATGGTGTGTGAGTGAGATACTTTAATCGATTATTGGTGAGGATTGTACATTTTTTTATACGTTATCTATATATATATTTTATATATATATATATATTAATTTATAAGGCGTTATTAATTAACATTAATAAGGCGAAGGGGTGGAAAGAGAATTCTAGGATCTATAAATGAGACCATGCGCGGCGTATATACGAATTTCATGAAAAATGTTCTATTCTATGACGTGAATTTGTTTTAAGAATATCCAAGAGCAGTGAGAAACGAGCGTTCGACGATTATCGTAACCGAAATTTGTTGGTTCAAGCCCGAAGGGGGCGCGAAGCCAGCGCCGAAACGTAACAGGAATTAATACTATATATCATTTGTTGACTGGAGGAGAAAGTGTTTTTATTATCGTTTTTGAATATATATATATAAAATTATGATGTTTGCCCAAAATTAATTCGATCGTCTCGTTTGCGTAGAGTTTATTACCGTCTCGTGAGTATTTTTATCTTGAGAATATTTCACGAGGCGTTAAATATGCTAAGCGAGTCTTGGGTTAAGAAACGCTGGCTTACAGGCCGATCGAGAATCGAGGCTCGTCCAGAATCCGGATCGGACGATCGCGTTTTGTGTATTTATTTTGAAAATCAAAGCTCTGCTTCGAAGATGAAGTAACAGCTTTTTTTTAAAGGCTTATTAGAGCTTATTTAAAATCACCATTTAAATGTCACTCGATCGATCCGTGTTCGTGATCTCTAAATCCCTGCAACAAGATTTTTTTTTTAATCTATATT
Source organism: Ampulex compressa (assembly GCA_038496175.1). Lineage (NCBI taxonomy): Eukaryota > Metazoa > Arthropoda > Insecta > Hymenoptera > Ampulicidae > Ampulex > Ampulex compressa. The sequence goes on along the minus strand of JBCFXI010000247.1, from coordinate 117,021 downwards.
TGATATCCTAAAGTGGATTTAAAGCTTAAAGTGGATCTCGAACCACCAGAGCTACGGTTCAATTTTTAGCTTCGAAATATCCTTAAGATCTTTTTTCATCTACATAAATAGTATCTACATAAATAATATAATATACTATAATATCTACATATTATACTATTAATTAATATAATATTATACTATTTATTATACACATTATTACACATTATACCCTAATATCTACACGATTAAAACAAAAAAACCATCGATTTATCGCCAGGTTAAGCATCATCGCTCCCAGCGATGGCGTTTGAAATAGCGGTCGTCAATCGCTTAAACGCTCACTTCAATCGCAGCATTAGAGGCGGACATGCGACACCGCGTCTTTGGTTTCGAGAGCTCAGACCTATTCGCCTCTTGTCTCCGGTCCCTTTCACGCCGCGCCTCATTGTACCGACGAAATTAAGCGAGCACTTTGGATTCTCCGTGCGCCTCGAGTAAAACCGACGTGTACGACTTGTCCTCGCAGAAGGACGCGCCGCGTTCTTGAGCCTCGACGGATCATGCATGCCAGCAAGTATGCAGACTCGATATCGTTAGCACGATTCTTAGAAAGCGGGATGAGAGAACATAGATTTTCTTCTTCATATAGAAGGTGGTCTCGAAATCGAGTGGATCAGGAAGTCGGAGATTTTTGGATCCTATCTCGCGAGCATCCTTCCAAGGCCAACTTACGTAACGTATTTTTACGCGCCTTCCTAATTCGTACGTTTCATCGATGACTGGCTACTGTTAACCCATTCGCTGGCAGCCATTTAAATCCTCCATTCTGGGAAGCTTTTTTATTTCTAAAAGTATTTCAATCAGATAAATAGTACTGGACAAGTGATACGTTGCTTTATATATTCAATGAGATAAATACAACTGGAAAAGTGATACGTTGCTTTATATATTCCTGGAACCGGAATAATTTATGGAAAGAGGTTCTCTGTTCATATTCACATCATTGCAACAAAATCATGGAAATTCTCAGGAAATACCCCGTCTCGGAATTCTACACTTTTTCAAGGAAATTTCCAAGCAAGATCGATCATTCTTTCAGCGTTAACCAATCCAAATTACGCGCGAGCTAAAAATGCCCAAAGGTCGCGCATAAATAAGAATAATGCCAATTTTTTCCACCATTTTTTTCGAAATCCAGCTTCACGACGAATTTCGTGCCGACCGATTGTCATTATGAGCGATTAATTTGAATACAGAGACGCGCTAAAGGCGTTCGATCATCGTGAATGCGAAGGAAAAAATACAAGTACCACGATCAGATACGAAAAGGAAACACGCATTAAACCAACAAACGAAGTGTATTTATACAAACGATCGTCCAGGAAAAATAGAAATACTCCTTGAAAATAAAAAAAAAAAAGAAAAAAAAGAACAAATGGGCGCACGTTGACCAGTCCTCCTTTTGAACGTACGCACGATGCTTCGACATCCCTCGACCGAGGTGGCACATGCATAATATCTCGTGCAAACGCAACGACTATGTGCGAACGTGCAACATGATTCATCGCTACGCTATAAATAATGTTCGATGGCGTTAAGCGTAACGATACGTGCGTGCCGGCGCTACTTTGTCTCCTCTAACGCGATGCAAAATTGCTCGCATTAATCGCGGAATTGCGACGATAAATGTCCCAACACGGCTCGCAATGTCAACTGGAATTCTCCGTCGAATCGCCTCAGCAGGTTTTGCGGACCTGAATAATATAGAAATCATGTCCACGTTGAGGAAATACGACGTGAGAATTGATCTGAATCGATGTTGATGTAATAATAAGTATAAATTCTATTAGGTGTACAACTTTGGTTTTATCGTTTTTTTTATAGGTAAGTGGTGAGTAGTGGTTTTTTTTTTGAGGTTGCTTATGGTTTTCTTATAGGTTTCTAGTGGTTTTCTTTTTTAATGGTTTTTATTTTGATATATATGTTATAGGTTTCTAGTGCTTTTCTTTTTTAGCGGTTCTTATTTTAATATATATTCGCATAGGTTTCTAGTGCTCTTCTCATAAGTATAGCGATAAGTAGCGGTTTTTTCAAGGCGAGATTCATACGCTGCGCGAAGGATAGAAAAGGGTACTAGCCAACGCGATGGACAATACTTTGAATTATCAATGTATGACCAGTTTTCACGAAGAAGCCTCGAATTTCGGGAGAAAAAAAACCGGCGGAAGCAAAATTGCACACCTAATATAATAAGGCTCCATATTCTGGGCGGTCGGGAAAAACATGTATAATACAAATTTGGATGTCACGATTAATTTGAAAGATAAATCGTCTGTGTTTTTCCTCCTTTTTTCACGGCTCGATCAAATTTCCACCGTCAGCGGACGTGTTAATCGGCAATGCGAGCGACGGATCGAACGACGTAATCCTGGTATCCTTGTGAACTTCTTGGAGCACGCGCTGGAACACCGAGACGAGCAATGCACTTTATCACTTTTCGAATATCCTCCTCTCTTTTCGGCCCGCTTGCCTCGCGCGAGAGGCCGGAGTCGCGTGATTGGAAACATTCTTTATCGTCACGATCACGGGATATTGAGAGGAGTTACGTCAGCTTTGCGGAGGTGCAACAAAAAGTGAAAATAAGAGTAAGGCTCGAACGAAGATATCAGTGTGAATATAGGCACAGGGACGAGGAATAAAGATGAAATATCGAGTATTCGCCTTATTTAACACTGGAACTACCAAACTAGTCAAAATGACTGTTCAGTCGTTCCTTTAAAATATCGCAGTACTGTATAACGATGTATCTTTTGAGATTTTCGATGATTTTCATGCAGTATTTGGATCATGGTTTTGATTTACTGAAATTTTCTTTTAGTCTCCCCTTTTTTTTAAAGATATATATGGTGTTTTAGATATGCCCGGAAAGTGGCTGGTAGTTCTAGTGTTAACACTAAACCTACTAAAGCGGTCGAAATGAGCGGTCAGTCGTTTCTTGGAAAAATTGTTTTACTTCGTAGGAGCGCTTTTTTCAGATATTCCACGATTCCACAGCAGAGTGTGAATTGTTCTATGGATCCATCGATTCTTAATAGTCTTTTTCTTTAAGGATATCTGTAGTCTATGTGAATATATGCAGAATGTGGCAGGTAGGTTTGGCGTTGATATTTCGATCGAAACTTCGAGGATATCAAAAACAATTGGCCTTTAACCGTATCTCGAAATCGGTTCGTTCCGCCGTGGCTCTAATTGCAATCCTCGTGTTACGTGCACGTGCAACCACGATTATGACGATGTGAGTCCCGTTGAAAAAGAGTAGGTGCGCGAGAAACAAATTTAGACAGGAGGTGGTAGCGTGGTTTCAAGGTAAGTTCCGCGTTTTATTCGGCATGTACGCGGATAATGTTCGCGCTTTACGTAAGATCATTTCTTTTTGTGACATTGCGTTTCATACGTATTTCTTGTATATTTATTTCCTTTTGGTACATTATTTCTTTTCCGATTTGCGAGAACGTCGAAAGCTGTGGTTTTGATTACCTTCATTATTAGATATCGATTGTGGCGCTGATATAAAGTTCTATGCTGCATCGATAATGTCGCATGTGACATGAAAATGGTAAGGGGATTCTCGGACTGAATGTCAGAATAACGCATCGTATGTTAGGTCTATTTTATATGCATGTTTTTTTATTGCCCTTGTGTGTTTTATACCCCGACTCAGTTAGTTTTTAAATTCACGCGTATAAATTATAGAAGGCCTACCGAATGGATGCATTTTTTTCCACAGTCGGTATTATAGAACATGAGGTCCTAAGTTACAGAAGATGTTAGGTCTAGTCTGTATCTTGTTTGTGGTGTAGTTAAGACAAGAACCTTACCACTAGTCGGTGAAAATGATCTCTGTCCTGTGGCGGATAAATCTTGCACAGCGGGTTGCTAATACACAGGGTACTTAATTAATGTCGGATTAATATCTATAAGACTATAAAAGCTCTACGTATACTCGTAATGAATTCGATAGAAGCATTGCGTACGCCAAAATTACAAGAACCTCATAACGCATTACAACAGTCATCCAAAAAACGATCATTTTCTACAATAATCTAACATTCTTTTATCAAAAGTGTATTTTATAAATAATTGACACGTAAAACGGTATAAATTTTCGTATCATCCCATTCCTACCCTCTTTAATCAGAGTAAATTTATCCAGACAAAAATGCTCCTCAACGCTATTCATAATAATCTCCACAGGCGAGAAAATGAGATACGCCCAACGAACGCAAAATCATATTTCCCTGAAGCGTGGAGCATCATTTTTAACACCTCCCCTCCAATGATTCTCCGTCGACGTTCCACGCGTCGTATTAGCATATAATTGCTCCCCAATTACCCCTTTTTTTCTCCATGCCTCGCGATATTCCTCCACGCCAGCGGATTAGCGGGCACCAAAAGCAACTTCGTACGCCGCCACTAATGGCAGGATAATCGTATCCGGCTGCCGTGTCTGCCGGAAGCACAGTTTTATTTCGTATAATTCAATAGTCATGCCGGCTGGAATTGCGCAAAATTCGAAACGCCGCGCACCGGGACACCTTTGTGCGAGCGAATAGAAAAAAAAAAAAAAAGAAGAAGAAGAAGAGGGCTCGAAGAGATCCGTGCCAAAGCACTGTAATGAATCAGCATTCGTTTTGCTCGTGTCGCTCGCAAAGAAGGAAAATGAGCCCCGATTTTCTGCTCAGACGCGTCTCGAATAATAGCAGCGATGCCGGAGTAATTCCAATCCAATCACTATTCGCCACTATTTCACGCTTTATCCCATCGTTATTCCAAAAGACGAACAGTTACGATGTTGCCCGAAGATGCACGAGCATCGATCGAGAGACTTTTCTGTGCACTTTTAATACGATCAAGGCACTTCGTTGCAATTTTACACGTTTCCTCGCCCTTTTTTTCAGGATCTCTCGTTTCTCATTGAAATTCCGCGGGCTCGCATCGAGATAAAAAAGTTGCACTTCCAGGGCCACGGAATACGGTCGGTAAATATTCGTAACGGAACATCCAGATCTTAAAAACGGTTTGGGAGTCTGGAAGCACGAGGAGTGCGTCGTGAAGAGACTAAACTGTAGTCGGGCCCTTTTATCAACCATGAATCGGTCATCCTGTCTCTTTCTGGCCAAGGAAAAATCCAATACTTTTGCGTAATTTTTTTATCGAAAATCTCTACTGTATTAAAATTGTATGTTATTAAAATCAGCTCTTCAAACTTATGGTTCTACGCGCATCGCACAGTACCGTTTACGGGTTTCGATTGACAATCCATTATTGCCAAAAATTTACGATCGATCATAAATTCCTGGGACAAGTGGGACGCTTCTATGACGCTTGAATTTCTCGGTCATCGATTCTTCTTTTTTTCTCGCCGCGGGTATCGTAAAAACACGCTTAATTACGAGCGTAAAAATTGAACGTTAACGAATAATTCCTTTCGCATAATTCCATTCGATTTAATACCGCGGATCGTAAGCTGCGTTTTGGCTGTGTCATTAATGTTCATTAATATACTGGTCATGTTAATTGATGATTAATTACGCGCAGTTGGGTAACTGATAAGCTCGATAAAAATCCTTGACCAAGATCGCTGATCCATACTACCTCTTCGGATTAATTATTATCATTATTGTTATTATTATATACTATTATATACGCTAGTGTCGCTGCTGTTGTTATATTAACGCTGCAAGTAACAAAAAGCAAAAAACAAAGAGCCATGCCAGTACAGGAGCAGACGATATATACAAAAACGCTAACGAAAATAATTAGCAAATGTAGAAAAAAAACCAGACAAAAAATCACGTTTAATTTTGCCACGATATCGGTCCTTGCGTGCAAGTCAATTTCAGCTGGCCACCTGAGTCGCTATATTTATCGAGTTCGACAGGATCGGTACACGAAAGGCGGATGGAGCGAGAGAAGTGGCGGGAGAAAGAGAGAAGGGAAGGTAGGATCAAGTTCAAGATCGACGATCTATGCGAGCGCCATTAGAAGGTAGGGGAACCGTTTCACGGTGACCGACTCCCGTGGGCCAAGGCGCTCCGTGCGAAATTTACATTTGCCCGAAGCGTATCTAATTTTTTTCTGGTCTAGCCTCCTTCCTCATCCGCGATGCGAAATTACCGTGGCGCCCACGGTTTGTCATTGGATTTAACCATTCCGCGTTTCTCCTGGCTGGACGTGAGGCCGGCCAGGAGTAATAAAAGCGAAGAGCACGCGATGCTGGAACATCGAAGAATTGGTGGATAATGAGAATTTCTCGTACGAGGAATATAAAAAGGTAAATTTAATTAGTGATCTTGTACATTGAACAGAGAATAATAGATATTAAATTAATTCACAGCTGATCCGTGGAAACGAATAATTCGATGTTAATCATTTTTCATATCAACGTTTCGTAATTTCTTTGAAAAAGTATTAATCTAATTATTCGTTTCCACAGACCAGTGGCGAATTATTTCAATATCTATAATAATATTATTTATATTATTATTATATGCTCGATGTGAAAGATCACTAATCAAATTTACGTTCTCATTCGTACGACCACCGCGCGCCTTCCTTAAAATACAAGAACACTTATCTAAATACGAAGAATATAAATCCTGGAGAAAGAAGAACGCTTGAAGAAATTGTCTGTCTTTGATACGAATCCATTTCCAATACTGCTCGCTATTATCTTCGAGCATTTCTTCAGAACAGATCCCTAAAACCTAGACACCATCGTTACAAACGATGGACGCGCTTTTAAAGATCTTCGAAAGTACGATCGAAGCATCGACAGCTTAATCGTGGAAGGATCATGCATCATCGTGCCACTGGGAATAATAAAATGTCCGAAGTTATTCGAGCGTCGTTCGCCGAATGATTTTTTCGTACGACGAAGACGCGATTAAAAAGTCTCCCGACGGGTCGCAGGTGCAAAGGTGGGCGCTCTGCTCGAGAGCCAGGCGGTGATGGACGATCCTCGAGGGAAAAATATTATTTGTCCGGCCGATTAACGTCCGATTCACGAACGCGAGCTGATGTAGGAACGGCCCCGGCTCGGCGGTTAACTGTGTTTCGATCGTAAAACGTTAAATCGCCCACGTGTTCGCGGCGTCCCAAACCAGGACCATGTGCGTTTCCGTATTACCAATACCCGCGCATACCTGCATACATAACGCAACTGCACGTAGGTGCAATTTGATTGGCCGCGGAGGAAAATCGTGGGTATTTTCGAGATGCGCTGCTGAGCGCATGCGCATTAAGGTGAGGCTCGCAGAGAGTATGGAGAATATTCGTAGATAAATACGCTCGTACATTTCACTTGCGAGGAGATAGGATTTTTTGGTATTTCGAAAAAATACAGACGTAAATAAGAGGCGAGGAAAGAAAATCGGAGACGATCGATCCTGCGAATCCGTAGCTTTTGGGATTTACTTGGAAAAAAAAGTGATGAGGTATGTAGATTGATTTAAAGATCGCCGCGACTTTTTATTTGATTAACGAAGGATGATAGTTTAATTACGATTTTATTTATTCAGGGAATTTACGATCGATCCATTGAAAGGTTGTTATTGAAACTTTGGTGTTATATTTATCAATCAGTTCCTCTCCGTTATATGAGGTCGACTGTTATACCGACCTCTTTTCATTCCTTGCTGGTGAGATTTATTGAAATTAATGGTCAAAGCTTTGAGCTTGATTCAATAATGCCTCGACGATAAAGGCGCCAGATTTAAACACTCCTCATCTCTCACTAGCTTTTACATCTCCAATAATCGATATCGAGTATCGAAGTCTTTGCTGTACTGTAATTATCAGTGCAATAATTTATTCAAAGTGGTTACACCATTTATTGAAATACCCTGCAAATCCAAAGAGCCTCTGCGCTTGGATCAATTCCTAGATTCCCAAGGCGATGGATAAAAGCGGTCTCCATCTTTGTTAAAGATAGGATTAGATATATACCTTGAACTAGAAAGTTCTTCCGTTTCATCCTCGAGGAATCTTATCGATTAGACTTTTTCCATAATCATAGCGATATTGATAATGGCGAAATTCACCGCTTATCGAAGCTAAAAAGTGCTTCGAGTGGTGCAGCGATTGCAGGGCCCGATCCTTCGAGAAAGGAATCCCGAAGTAACGTTATGCCGCTCGGGGAATCCCCATAAGAGGTATGCGTCCACGTTTAATTTGCTTACCTTCCTGCATTTGTTTATTACTCCCCCCCCCCCCCTTTCTACCTTCTGGAAGGCCGAGAATATCGCGGTATACCGTTAAGGCTTCGCACACGCGCTGCCTCGAAGGAGGATTAGTAATCCCTTGGATTTTTATGGTAAACCTTCGATGCTGCATCCCTCGTGTATTTCTCGATTATTTTTTAAGCAGAACGCTGCGATTGTACAAGCTGCAGGAATCCTGAAAGTCTGACAAGTAGAAAAGCAGGAACGTCGTATTTATAAATGTTTAGAGAAGTCGTTGCTTATAAATGTTTAGCGTGTGGATTTTGGGATTGAAGAGAAGACTTGATTTCTGAAGGAAGCTTAAATGATTATGTACTAATTATATTTTCTTGGTTATGCAGTCTCGTTTTAACTTGTATATGAATATTATGGTATAATACTGCAGTAAAATGGTGACGAAGTAACATTTTGTTAAGACACAAGAGTGAGATTTTTCCTCTATATAGCGATATACCTTATTTCTTCTATGCCAATAATTCTAAACAATAGTTTGAATGTTTCAAAAGTTTCTTTATGGGAAGCACGAAATGATGTATAACAAATATTGCTAAAGAATAATCCTACAATCTTGCTTAATATATTATTCAATAAACAAGGCAGTCTCGATTCTTAATATTCCAGAATTTCTATAATTACTTTCAATTTCTGTCTTTCAAAGTAATTTTCTCATCCTTTCATTCTTTCCACAATTACTACTGATTCTCCTTAAAAAATACGCGCACCTGCTTCCCTTGTTTTCCCCGCTTCTAATACAAATCCTCCGTGCAATTTGTAACGATTAAACCGAGCTGCCGCCCTGCCATGTGGCGTTAATGAATAAACTTTATCTCTAGCCACGTCGCGTACACGTGTTCTCCTTACCGCGAAACACCAGGGACGGAATGTTATTTACGAGCCTCACATTAACGGAGAAACTGTTATGTGTCCAGAAGGGAGAAAAAAATGTGGTCACGCTTGGCCCATAGCCATTGATAAATCGCGTTCACTCCAGGGACTATATTCTATTAATCACTGGATGGAGAGCCGTAGACTCGATCAAAGGCGATTCTCGCGGCTCTCGAATATCCCCGATACTATTTCTCAAAGGAGCGTGGTCTCTGTCAGGTGTATTCGTACGCTCGATCAAGATTAGAGGAAGCTTGACCTCCTCCTAATGGCGAACGAGGTATCTGGAATCGTATTTCGGCGCCCGGAATATTTTACTGCTGAGACATACGCGGTTGATCGATGAATAATTCTCGCGAGGTAGGAAATAGGGACTCGCTCGTGCAAAGCAAAGGCAGAGAGGATGATTATAGGTATGGTATTCCTGACCTCCTTGCTCGCTGGCGGCTCGAAAACAATCGGCGATGCTGGGTCTAATGGAGCAGCCATTCGCAGATTTGATGATTTTATGTTTTAATTCTCCATCCGTGGTCTTGTGGAGCTAGATTTGCTATTGAACACATCGACATTTTTGCGTGGTATAGTGATAGTTTTGGCCACTCGTGTGTGGCTCCAATAATCAATATGCTTCCTGGATTATGCATTAAAATGAAATTAATGTTGGAATATTGGAAAATCCAAGATAAGTTAAGTTATGTTAAGAAAACTGGCGTGGAAAAAATCGGACACTAGGATAACTGGACCAGGATCGTCTTAATTCATAATTCAGTAACCATATTAATTATTTGAGCGACAAACCAATGGTCAAAATAATTTATATTCCACGAAAATAAATGTTCACACAAATGTCGATATAATCGATCGAAATTCTAACGGATAGACAAATCCTTACACAGAGAGGATAATTTCCTTCTTATATTTATGCACACCACGCTTTGCAATTATCCTAATTCCCTTTTCAGTCTCCTGAATTCCTCGATCGACTCAATTCCGCGGCTCGTGGAAATTCGGCCAAATCAACCTTGGCGGCTGACATTCGTCCGGACGAAGGTGGAGGCGTGAAAATCGAAGGAAGGAGAGAACTCTTACGGTTCTCCAGTACATCGAGGCCTCCACTTATCGCGCCTTCTCCGCTGATTTTTGGGTACACACGCTTAGCATCGAACGGTCGACGGCATCCTCGAAAATGCAAACCCTCTCTCCAGGCTGCCTTTGCAAAGGTACCGTTATACTTTGTTCGGTACATTAAGGATGTGCAGCTGAAATAACCGCTGGACGTCGCCGAATAAAATTCCATTACGCCAGAAGGTTGTGGACCATCGATTCCCAGCCGTGAATTTCTTCGCGGGTACAAAACGATCGAAGAAGGCTCGTAAATATCGCGAAGCGGAGGAAGTTTGTATTAGTTGAGTGCAAAAGTTTGTGGGGAATTTCTCATAACTCCATCTATTGAAACTCCGCACGAACTTTTGCACTCATCTAATACTACGTTAGAAATTCCCAAATCGTAACACTCGATGCAGTGTGCGTTACATACCGTGTAAATATCGAATGATTTCCTCCCCGCATCCTGTAGAACCTTTCGCCTTGAAGAGACTTCGGGAAGAAGCGTATCCTCGTGGGATTAAACTATCGTCTCTACAGCGTACTCCCTTATATCCTATGTCTTCCTATAACATTACGCATTCGTGGAAAAAACACGTCTTCGACAGACCGATAGTCGATCGATTTTCTGAGGAGTTACTTCCGTGAAGTCTTACGCTAGATAAAGGCTACTGCGAAATAAAAGTGATTAAGTATTATCTAATTGTATTAAATGTATCGAGTTAAAAGTGGTAAATTAAACGTAGATGATTCGAGTTAAGTAAGTAATTATATTAAATATATGGAGAAGAAGTGCGTTTCACTGTTAACACTAGAACTACCGAACCACTCGAAATGACTGGTCAGTCGTTTCTTTAAAAAATCCTAGTGCTTTAGAACGATGCATTTTTCGATTTACCGAAATTTCCTTTTACTCTCCCCTATTTTTTAAAGATGTATGTGACGTTCTAAATATGCCCAGAAAGTGGCTGGTAGTTTTAGTGTTAATACCAAAGGTTTGATATAAATTTCCAAAATACGGGAGAAGGACTTCTTCGAATCCAGAAGACATTATCGTTCACGCTCGTTTATGATAGGCGAGGACTTTATCGCGCTAATTAGCGGCTAATCGTCTTCTACCAAGATCGATATGTCAGCGGATTTGAATTCGCAACGGATCGAAGTGACGTTCGTAAAGTGTAAGCACGACGGATGGAATTTTATAGACCGTTAATGATATCCGACACGAGGCGCTGATTCAGCCGGCCTTGGCTGTCGATGGGTCGGAACTGCTTTGAGGAACGAAGGATGCTGAACGCTGGGAAGGAGAGGGATAAGTAGTACGAAGATGAGCTTGTGGAACGGATAATTGTAAGAGGATAGAGACGTTGAGGGAGGATGTAACGGGGCCTCTCGTTTCTCTGGCTCCTCGAGATAATGGAACGGTGATTTATGATGTGTCGTGAGAAAAATGTAACTCGACATCATTTTCGATACGACGATGCTGGAGTTTTTATATATATATTTATTTCTTATATCTACTACTTTTATTTGTACTGTATATCTTGTTTTAAGTATATATCTGGAGATTTCTTGGTCACGAGTCAGGCATCAAAAATGAACTTAAGTGGAACGATAATTTTTATTCAAGGATGCATTTGGCAATTTTTAGAATCCTTTATTTTTGATACACACGTCAAACAATTTATTATGAGTTATTTTAACCACCTCTTCATCGACACTACTTAAAACTGGAGTTGCAAAACTCGCTCTTTATCGCGAATTTACTTTGCACTTCAGAGTAGAATTTATGTAGAGGTAAATGTCGGGGGAAGAAAGGATCGCCTACGAGTGAAAAAATGTTTGTAAAGCAAGGATGGAACGAGACTGTCGGTGATAAGAGCACGTCCTCTTTCTGTCAGAAGAAAGAAGGTCCACCGATATGGCGCCTAGTTTATTGTCCAGTTATCCTTACTCTACCGTATCGCAACGACAATAAATTACACCGAAAATAAACTCTGCCCCATCGTTATGTCGGAAGAACTCGTCTTACATTCTCTAAAAACAAAAAAGAAAAGAAAATGCTATTACATTTATAACAAATCTGCAAATAAGATGCAATCGCATTGTTTCATACGCGCTATTTCGAATATACGAGCCGTGTTCAAAAAGATAACGGGAGTTTATTGCGTGGCTATATCATGCTGGTTTTGTTCATCGTAGCTATATTTATATTAACAGTAGTTATATTTATTACGCGGTCATATCTCCGTTTTGGAACGACCTCGGATCCGCGGAATTGATTAAACGATGATTGAAATCGACGATCGCGAGGATAACGGTGATGGCCAGAAGTATTTTGGAGATGTGGTTATGACCGATGAGCCATCCTGCCGCCGTTTCTGTCAGCCTGGCGAGAAATGCCGGGAATGTTGAATGAATCTTTCAAGAAGGACGGCTCGTTGTACGCGGAATAAATGAATAAAGGAGCACCGCGACCCGAAGAACGGATCGGTGACACCCTCGACCGCTGAGCTTACGGATCTTAGAGCCAACTATCGTTGTTATTCCCCTCTGCCTTTTTCCTTTTTCGCTCGAGCAAGGTCCGTTAGTGGCGAGAGATCGCCTTGTTTATATTTCCCAGGCGGCCCAAACTTTCCATTAAACCGGCGCCTAATGTGTTCGAACGTGCGCCTGGATTTTCCCTCGTTGTTCATTCGTTTTTCCACCACTGGGCGAGGTACTGCGTTTAGCCAATAACGAACCGCCTAGGATCCTTTTTGATCAAAGCTACGAGCGATAGGATTTTTTTGATCGAACGACGATCGAGGTACCGGGTTTATTTGTAATGAAAATGATATATTTAACCGTATCTAAAGATTATAATTAAAATGCGGAAATATTAGTAATGAGGATTATAAATTTCATCGAATCTAAAAATTGTACTTATAATGACGGAATATTAGTAATGAGGATTATAAATTTCATCGAATCTAAAAATTGTAACCGAAATAACCGAATATTAGTAATAAAAATTATAAATTTCATCGAATCTAAAAATTGTAACCGAAATAACCGAATATTAGTAATAAAAATTATAAATTTAACGAGGCTTAAAAATTCTAACTGAAATAACCGGTATATGTGAAAACGAACTGATCGGTGATAAACCTACTTATTTAGTTGTTAAACTTGGTATTTGACTCGTATTAAAAGATTCGTGTTTTTTCTTTTATTAATACGAATATCTCTAACGTGTCCCGAGAAAACCGTTAACCTCTCGCCAGAAACCCTTTCGGAATGGACTTCCGTCCGGTATGCGATCGATCGAGAATTTGGCGCTACGATTTACGTAATGGCGGCCTTCCTGGCCATGGACAATACGTTCGAATGCATTATGCAATGTGGACGATCCAAAATTCGAAGCACAATCGGTGTTACCCAATCCTTTAATCTAACCGCATTTTTGGGGCTGACCTTAAATAAGCTGTCGCACCGGTTGCGTCGAACTCGTGTTCTCTCTTATCTTATATATTATTAATAACCGCGTTGCACTGAAACTCATCGACGATCCATGGATTCCACTTAGCATGGAAATATTTCATTTATCAGCATCGAGGTTTATCTCGATGTTTGCGTTATCGAACTTCCTTCATTTCCCTTCCTTTACATTCTGGCCATGTATGCATCAATGCATATGTATATATTAACACTTGGCATACGGGCAATATACCTTTACGTTTTTCGCGGTCCGTTACTACAGTGTTAACTAGAAACATCGAGGAAGGGGAGAAAATATTCAGGAAAGCGCGACGCGATCGACTTTTCGAAGCGTCTTTCGATCAAACGCGTCTCCGCCTTCTTTTTCGCCCAGCAACCTGTCCAAGCTCCCTTGCGTTAACAAGATATTCGCTTATCGAGTAAGTGGGCGCGGGTCGCTTAATTAAAAGTTACGGTTATAGCCCTCCTCGATGGAAGCTAACGTGTACCTAGAATCTGGATTAACATACCGAGACTGGCTTTGTGCGCGTCTCGTTCTGATTGAAAATCAGAAGTACGCGATTTTTACGCAATTATAGAGTTGTATATTAATAAAGCAATAATAATACGTTATACCTTAACTATTATATATAATAATAGTTTTATACAATAAGATATGAATATGAGTACACGTTGCAGTAGAACATAAGAATCGAATATCATATACTACGATGGTTTTCTCTGGAATATCCAATACTATGGATAACATAAGAATGTTAAATACTGCAGTAAAAATAGATCGTGGTTCTAGAGCATCCTTCACGTATGAATAATCGAGTTCCATGATTTGTATCAAAATCATTTTCTGCTCGTCCCATTTTCAAACGTATTTTGTTTACTCCGCGCTTTCTGGTTATGGCCCACGATAGAGATCTCAGATGATATCAATGAAATACGGTTCCCATTCTCGAATCCTTTCTCGAACTACCGATTCAATGCCTTACCGAAGCATCTCTCTAACCGACCTCGACTTCAACGCCTGGCTGATTCCTCGTTTCCTCTTCCTCCAACCCGGCAATTACCTATTTTCATTAAAGAAATCCGATTCGTAGATAGAGGAAGAACGAAATTTGGTTGCCTTACATGCCTGAGCCATGTATTTATTAAGTGCTCGGACGAGCGTACGTTATTCCGCGCGTCCATGTAAATTACATCCTTCGTATCTTAGCGTAGAATCCTTGTACGTACAAAATAATTATGAACTCTTCAACGATCATCCGCATCGTCCAAGCATATGCGACGTAAATGTCGAGGTGTGCTGATGAAATAACAATTAATATAATCTGCCAGATTATAAAATTCCCGCTGTCCTTTCAACAGACCTGATACATGCTGTACGATGAATTTCTACAGTGAGCCTAGCGATACTCATTGGGGAATCGTGGACCTTGTATCCACACCACGCTTTTTAAATTAATATATTATACTTACTTATTACATTAATCATTAATTTAGTATATTATAATCGATACATTGATAATTATTTAGTATACTATAATTGATTTATATTTATTATACCAATAAGATTTTGCTAAACTAATATATTTCTAGATTATTGCTCATCGAGACCACTTCATTCGCAATAAAATCCATGGAACCAGAAGAGTAAGAGCATCGTGTCTCGTTATTTCGATAAAAGCACTTCACCGCTCCTTGCTTGTCCCTTACCTCTATTCGAGCTTATTATATGATATATAAGGCCCAAAGGGCACCTGTCGTTCTAAAAAGTCGAAGGACATCATCGAGGTATTTTTAGGAGACCCACCTTTAGCGCATCCAAGGCCGATTGGCTCGGGGATTCTTTTACTCCGAATTCGATCCCCGCGCACGGGATTTCTCCTTTTTCTGGATCGTGATCGATATCCTGCTAAGTAGCGGTAAACCAGTCGTACGTGACACGCGACACCTCACGCGAGAACTGCCGGGGATGAATTATATTTTTGCCACCGCGTAGACGCGCTGCTTCTTCCGAATAAAGGAAAAGGGGGGAAAAAAAAAGGGGAAGGAGGCGAGGAGAAAAAGGAGGGAATGCACGGCCCCGATCAAGCTGGCCGTGTCTATAGGGCATTATAAAGCTGGGATATCCCCTGCTATTTGCATATCACGACGAGTCATTAACCGGGCAAATTAGGAGATACGTGCAAAAAGCTTCTGGCTTTCGGCTGACTCACCGCCAGTGAGCGACCAAAGGTGTATTCTCGTCGTGCAATCGTCATCCTCCGCTTCGGGGTACATATCGCGCTCCTCCAACAGCGTTGCGTCCGAAGGTCATCTTTGCTCCTTCGATCCAATTTGAGACGATAGCCAGGATCGTCGTAGGAGCAAAAACCTAATCGTTTATCGGTCATCGATTCCTAGATTGCGTTTATAGTTAGTGGTTACTATGATACAAAGTAGGAATTTCAATCGAGCAACGATTTTTCTAAACATTTTTTGTTATTAATGTAGGAATCTTATATAATGAAGTTTATTAATAGTGGAAGGACAATAGAAATTTTCCATCATTTCTATGCAGTATTTGGATCACCATTTTGATTTACCGAAATTTCCTTTTACTCTCCCCCCTTTTTTTTTAGAGATATATGTGGTGTTCTAAATATGCCCAGAAAGTGGCCGGTAGTTCTAGTGTTAAGGATAATGTTAAGAGCCATTTCCACTCGCGAGGTAAATCTCCTCGGCCGTCATTATGCGCGGCCCTGAGTAATGGATGCTTAGAATGTAGAAATCAAAGCTGCCTGTAAATCAAAGCCGCGCGAAAGGAGAAGAGAAATGTGACAGGGGAGACGCGAAGGGTCGCTGGGGAAGTAACAAAACGCAGGGATACAGTTATGAATACGTAAACCTCTCTGGGGAGGAATTCCTCGAGCATTCCATTACTTACCCCCATAACCGCCAGGAATCTTCGAGAGACGCTTTCGCGTGTGTTATTATACGCCCCTGCGGCATGCTTTTTAGGTTCCCTTAATTTCAGAAAATTGATTAATAATGCATACCCTCGCCTACCGTCGGTCTCGCCCTATCCTCTCGGACAATAAATAATCAAGCAAAGTAATGAATTCGTGCCCACCGTAACCACCACTTAGGCACTTTAAAGACTCCCTCCCTGGTTTTTTTCCCGGTACCAAGAAATACCTTTGCACTTGCACCGCTGCGTACAGCCTGCGTAAATAGTCCCGACCAAAACTAATGAACTCGACTGGAACTGAGGTAATATAACCGATAGGGAGGTGTACTATCGTGATCGTGGTAATAATCATCGTTTAGGAAGCTGGACATAAATCCCTGGAATAACCGGCGAGATTCGATAATTGCTTCGTAATTATCGACGTTGAGCAGCGATTATCTCGGGCGGTTTCTTTCGTATAAAAATTGTTTAGAAAAATAAATCCTGAGCCTAATATCGCGTTGCATTAATCCTCGGTTGTTCGAGCTCGTTCACATTAAACGCATTAAATTCACCCTTTTGCAAAATACGTTCAGCCTTTTGCTAATGGAATTCAATCTTCTGCAAAATAAATTGAGCCACTCGCAAATGGAATTACATCGGCAAGAAGGTGAATCCATTCGCAAACTAGCAGATTGGTTTCGCAAAAAGGAAGAATCCCATTCGCGGAAGGATCGTGCTGTTCTCCAAAAGGGCGGATCCAGCGTGAAAAATCCCCAGGTTTTCCTTCGAAGCTCGAAGTTCGCAACTTTCCTCCAAGCGCGAATCCGCGAGGGGCTCCTTATGAATAGGCAGAAATTGAAAAATCCCCTAACGCGTGTCCGAGGGAGAATTCCTCGGTGCCGGCTAATTATCCCCCTCCCCCTCCTCCTCGTTGTACGCGCGTACGTGCTAAGGAACCTGAATTACGGGGTCCCCAGAGCGCAAAAAGCCGTGCGTCGGAGTTTCGCGCCGCGGAATGGAGAAAAGAGGAGGAGGATAAAGAAGTGCAAAGAGATGCAAAGAAGCGCGCGGGTTATTTATAGGCTGGGAGGCCCGGTTTTCGAAGCCTTCCAAGTAAGAGTTCTCCCTTTCGCGGGTCCGGCATCGACGATCCAGAAATGCAGGCCCAATTGGAGGGGGGGGGGGGGGAGAACGATCTTTATTACTCCACGTCATTACTCGTTCGATGCACCTTAAGACGGGATGCAACAGGTGCTCCCCCACTGCTTCCACGCCTGGCGCCTCTCCGTTAAGCTCGCGTTTACCTAGCGATTTTGTATGTTTCTCGAGGGTTAACGAGATTTTATTACTAAGTTAACACGTTAACACGTTTTATATATACCAATTTTATTCTGTTAAAGTGGGCGGTCGAGCGGATCATTGCGAGTCAGAGTATAAACTCTGTTGGATCATCCACAGATAGAGTATAAACTCTGGATGGATCAGTTGACATTGACACTGTTTAGGCTTATCTAAGTCAGACTAATCCTAAGATCAGGAATTTTCAACCAGAATACCTTTTCAATCCGAGAAATCCGTAGTTTTATAGCGTATCTTATACAGCCTTATCATCGGGATTGTCGATAAATCAAATTGCGGTTAAACGATTGTCATTTGTTAATAAAGCTTATTGATAATCGATCGGCACACGTCACGGACTTTTGTGTCATCCGCTTATCATCCGTGATACAAGGATTCTTTGCACAATTTCTCGCGCCATTTCCGTGAAACTTTCCGTTTTACTCGGGTGTCTACCATGCGTTACGATAGAACAAATATTTCTTACTTCGATAAGATTAACCATTATCAATAGCCCAAGACTTTTCTCGAAGGATATTTTAATCTCGTAGGTCTGTAATGCGTGCGCGTACAGTAACCGTGTATCCTTATCGATTAAGAGCCGCCGCACTTTTATTTACAACATTCGAGAACAACATCGCTTCTTTACGCGGAAGAATTATCGATGACTTCGCGTGTATCTTCGAAAGCGCGGTGAGCTAATATATATAAATTTCGTATCGGCCTGCTTAAATCATCCGGGATTATCTCGGTCTGTACCGAGGCCCAAAAAAGGAGGCAAAGTTTCGAGGGGAAAAAAGGGCCGCTCCTTTAATTACCTTATATCATACGTAAGCGTATAAAATGTCCTCGCTGAGGCATTCGACGTATTAAGGGTGCACTCTTCGCCCGGCTGGAAGTCTTTATACGCGCGCGTGTTACGGCCCGTGATTAACGGCTAACCGCTTCGGACGCGATGCGACCAGATCCGATTTTTGTATAGTCTCTATAGGAATGCTTGTATAGAGAATGATTTATACAAGGAACCGCAGTGCTTTCAATACTTCCAGTCTATTTTTCCAGTCCCTCTGTCTGGTTCGTGTATATCGTACTCGCAGTTCTGGCGCCTGCTATTGGGAATATTTATATTTCGTCTGTCATATCGTAGAATATATAAGGGGAGTATAGAAAAACTGGAGCAGATGCGACCAGATCTGATTTTTGTATAGTCTCTATAGGAATGCTTGTATGGAGAATGATTTATACGAGAAATTGTAGTGCTCTCGATACTTCCAGTCTATTTTTCCAGTCCCTCTGTCTCGTTCGTTCTGGCGCATGATATTGAGAATATTTATATTTCGTCTGTCGTATCGTAGAGTATACAAAGGGAGTACAGAAAAACTGGATCGTATTCGTAGCTTTGACACGCGCATAATGGTCGTATAATTTAGATTAATAAATTATGTGTAGGTATTTTATTAAGGTTCTTAGGTACGTCATACGTGGACCTTCGACCACATCCACATCATTTCCATCGAAGTACAGAAATGGCCTTATAAAGACCACTGTGGAAAGTTTCCCAAAAAACTGCGTAAAACAAAATCGTGGAGAAAAGAACAATACATACGTTATACTAAAATAGTAGATAAACCGAGTAAAACTTCCAAATCCGATAAAATTCTACTCCTTCAGCGACCTTCGCGCCGCTCCCTCAAAAACTCGCCACGCGCAGGCGCGAAAGGAAAAGGGACTTCGCTTCCTTTTATTATCCTCGAGCTTGGTCCAATTGTTCCGAGGACGAGAAAGGAAAATACGACTTATCCAGGAATATTCAGCCTCCGCGCCAGCAGCAGAGGGGAATGGAATTCTCCAGGAGGAGAGCCGCCAGGCCCGTGGGAAGGGCCATCCGCGTCCCTTCGCTCGGTTTTCCCGGCTCGAGGCAAAAATCCGAAGGACAGGAGAATCGAGTCTGTCCCCAAAGGCGGAATAATTCATGGATCGAGCGCCGCCACGCGCACTTCCGCGCTTTATTCCGCCTTATTCCGCGGCTCGTTAATTCACCGCCCCTTCCGCGGAATGAATTGCGCCTCCTCCTCGAGGAATCCCGGCAGGGAGAGAGAGAGAGAGAGAGAGAGAGAGAGAGAGAGAGCGGCTGTAATAGCTTGGAAAGGGGCACCCAGGATTTTTCCACGGGGACATTTACTGCGAGCGCCTCCTGAGATACGGTCCATTGTACGGCCTTTGCCTACACCCGGATTTTTCCTCCTCGAAAAGCGATATTTCGTGTTCGCGCCACTTGATCGAGAGGACTCCCTCCTGGAGGACGAGCTTTTTTTCCTTGGCTTTCGAACCTGTTGATTCGAAAGCAGCTTCCTTCGTATTAGGCTCCTGGAAATGAACGTAGGTGGATCGCGATTGGAATGTTTGATCCTCCTTGCTTTAAAATATATCAATACAATTGCCGATTATAGGTGATATTAAGGTTGAACGTGGCAAAAGCTTTTTGGGGGTATTTAGGCGTATTATGTATATTATTGAAGGAAAAGGGTATTGAGAAGGGAGGTCGATGGATCGATAGAATGATTCGTGCTCTGCGATAGCGTCATGGAAAATCTGAAAAAATAGCTGAAGCGATTTTTCTAAAAAACGACTGACCCCTCGTTTTGTCCGCTTTAATAGGTTTCGTGTTAATCCACCGCATCAATTAACTTAATACTGGAAATATTACATTTATATTTATTTATAGAAACTATGATTAATTAGGATATTTATTTGATAGAAACTAAAAGGTTTGTATTTGATTTCATTACTCTTAAGGTATCTTCCAGATGAGCGTAATGTATATAATATATAATAAATACAATAATGTGTTTTAGTTTCATCGCGGCATTAAGATTATTTGCAGCTTCGATTAAACATGGTTTAGCGACAATTTGATCAATGTACTATATATGGATACACACTTGCGCAAGTCCAGCGCGGTCTCCATACCCAGTGAGTTCAATGCTTCTAACGCCCTTCGCGGCTCCTCGTCTTCCACCCGCGGCAGGACCTTGGCCAGAAGCGAGGGAGGGGGGAGGGAAGAATGGCCGAGGTCGGCGAAACTCCCACGGGAATACCTCGTTATTCCGGAATCCGCTTGTCGAGAGGATGGCTCGAACAATCCCTGATAATTGCCGATAGTAGCGCCCTATAACCCTCGCGGTAGGTGCGCAATTTTTCGAACATTAATTTAACGCCTTACAAGGCCCCGGGGTGGATGCACGATTTTTTTTTACTTGATTTTTAGCGCTAAGCTCATTTGATCGCTGTAACAAGGGATAAGGTCATCCACTGTTTAACCCTTTGCACTCGAATGGCGAGTCAGGATCGACATAGGAGATATTTGCAAAAAACTTAGTGTCGATTCAAACTCGACTGATGATTAGAAAGCGAGCATATATATTGACGTGATATTTTTATGCAAAAAGAAAATGTGAAGTGGAAAAGGTTAAAGCATGAAGTGTCTTCGAAGTTCGAATTATACGATCCATGGTATATGCAGGAAATTGTAGTTGTATTATTATTAGAGTATATATTAGGAAATTTAGAGAAAAGTCGACGTTTGTCTTGCGGATATTTTGCATATGTCGCGCATCAATTTTCCAATTATGCATTGCATTCCAAGTCCAATTCCATTACATGAGTTACATGGAAAAGTGACGCGAGACGAACGTCGACTTTTCCCAAATTTCCTCGTTTCTCATCGCCTTTTGTCTCCCTTTTTCGGCTCTTTTGTCGTCGCGGAGTTCGACGAACCGTCCACGTGGAGCACTGACCGTCCCCAGAGCCGGTAATTTGGTTAACAATCGGGCCTCCAAGAAAAAAGCGTATTACTCCGTCTTGATGGAGAGGTGTCAGGATGGTACGCGTCGAGGGGGAAAAAAAGGGGGCGACCTTCCCGCGAGGAACTGTTATAAGTTCATTCATCGCGGCTACGATCGATCCTCCTCCTTATTTCCTGTCCCCGCCAAACGGACGTTCACTCTCCTTTTTTTTTTCTTTCTTTTCGACTAGTTACGATGTAAATAGTGCTGGCCGCTCGTCGAGCATTGGAGCGGACAAGAGCGCAAGGTGCAAGTCCTACGGATCTGAGATGCAGCCGGTGTTTATCAAGGTCGTACCTGTGCAAGGCCGTTTATGTAAGACGATCGCGAATTTTAGTGGCTTCATGGACCAGCCTAATTCTCACACTGAGTAATTCTACGATCTCCATGTGGTTTATCGGAGTTAGAATTTCTCTATCGACAAAACGAAGTTATGTATGAAAGGTTTATGAAATTTAGTTGTTAATTAAGGTTTGCTAAATTGAAGAATTAAATGAAATTGCAAACAAGAGGTGTAACGTGGCGAATCGACTGGTAGATGGAAAAAATTCGACACTAGGGTAATTGGAAAGTCGTTTACGTAATTCGACTCGATGCCGACTACTGGATTTCCGTCCTTAATGACTTCCTCACCCCTTCGATAGTTACGTTCCCGAATTCTTTTTCACAAACACCGTTGCTCGCGCTTTCGAAAGGTTTCATCGTTAAATATCATCCGGGCGCGGAGGTAAAGCCCCAAAAGTACGAGCGATCGCGCGTAATAAGGAAAAGGACTTTTTTGCGCCGACGTCGTTGGTTAGATTATCTATTGCCTTGGGCAAAATATCACGTATATTCCTCATTACACCGCGGATTTGCAACGTAATTATATTCCAGGAGTATAACTCGGTTACCCTAATAGCATTGGCGCGATAATAACAGGGCAAACTGGTGTAGGGGCCCTTTTGCAACATCCAACAGGAACTTAACGACTCCGGCGGCCGTTGAACAAACTCGTCCTCCTGGAGCTGAAATACCTGATACCTAAAATATAAAGTTACCATCGAGCCTACTAGAATAGGCCTCTCGCCTTAGAGCGTATTTCGGTTTCAGGGGGAATCGCTTTCGCGCCACTGCCGCTAAATAAATGCATAAAACACGCGGTTATCGATTTCGAAGCACGGCGGCAGTTAAGAGGTCTCAATCCTTCGTAATAAACGTAAGAGCGCGCGGATCTCCCTTGGCGATTCGCTGTGACAAAACCCGTTTCATAAAGCGCTAGCCGTAGATCAATAAACATCCTGGTGAGAACAAATTCTTCGTATATTCATAGGCCCTGGCCATGGATACTTGTTCGAAACAGAGTGGCCAGAGTTTTACGATGAATGTAACGCACAGATTTTCTTTACGACTCTAGCGCCAGTTTTACGCCGCGATATATCTGTCGCCCCTTTATCGTTCCCTCCGAGAAGCCATTGCGAATCCTGGTAATTTCCTACTTAGACGTTCTTATTTCTGGAACAGAACTCTTTTCTTATACGATAGACAAGTTTCTCAAAGAATCGCGTGAATGAAAGTCGTGCAAAAGGAGCAAAGTTAGGTATATACTTGTCGAAGTTTTAAAAAGCTCCGATCGGGAAAAGCGCGATGATGTATATTTTTCTCGTATTAAAAATCAACTGAATCGATTCACGTGCATACGAAATGAAGAATCGCCATCTTTTTTGTTTACTACCAGTGTTACTAAATCACTAGATATACGCGCGTCAGTATTACCAGTCTAATGAAATTGAAATGTTATCGTAGAAATATGTATGCGGTTGAAACCTTCATTTTTAAAGGTTGTTCTTTAAATTCGTTATTTTAACGAACCGTGCAAACAACGCTTCGAAAGAGTTTTATATACGTCTCGCTGTCAGAAGCTCGAAAACTTCGTTAGATCGCGAGAGCGTTTTTGCAAAATCGTAGAAGCGCCTCGGGAGGACGTCGCTCCTGCGCATGCGCGCGGCCGATATTATTTCCAACTCCGATAACTGTTTCTCCGAAGTCGTCTTGGGCGTCTTAACGAGTGTTAGAAAAAAATTAATGAGCAGGGCCAGGATAAGGTTAAGACCCTTTTACGAGCGTTCGACGGGCTCGATATCGAGGACGCGACGCAATGGCGCAAATTCGCAGCTCGCTTTATGCCCTGGAAAAACTCGTTATCTCCCCATGCTAACTATATTGCTTCAGTTTGTATTCTAATCTGTCGGAATTTATGCAACGCACCACTGGAGGCCGACTGTAACAGCTTCGTAATTTCTATGCCGAGTAAAGTCGAGCTTTTGAGGCTTAGGGGGGAAGGTGGATAAGGAAGCTGGACACAACTTCCTTATCTTCGTACGCAATTTTTAACATCGTAAAGGATTAGATGACTCTTCGTAACGCGAGATTTAATTGAAAGAAACAAAAAAAAGAGAACATGGGGGATTAAGCGATTAAGATACATTTATTAAAAAATGGATGTAAAATACTATATCCTCCCCATCCTGAGTGTTGCAAAATTCTTTAATATTCATCCCCTCCATTTAATCCGAAACGAGTCTACGAAACTTCGTCTAATCTACGCTGCGTTTCAATTAATAATAATCAATAATCAATATCTCGTTCTATCCATCTGTCTATATAGTAAACCACTAAATATCCTGATTTAAAAACGCTCACACTTTCTCTTATCTCGAGAAAATTAAAGGTTAGCATATTTGCCAATTAAAAAATACGGGTTAATATTATCGGTCGTGGCAATCTTTCTGCCAATTTATCAATACGTAATTTCATTATACAAATTTCTTTTAGGCGAATTTAAATAAAATGACATATATTTACGGGCCACAGATGGACTTAGACCACTTTCAAGATAAACGATCCATATATTCAATTCTCAATAACAGCAGACACAGGGAAAAACTTAAACGATACAGTATATCTCGTAATAAAAACACAGACTCAAGGAAAACCCGTATTCCTTTTCAAATATCCCCCCCTGGTTTTTGCGATCGGTGCATTCGCATGTGTGCACGTACGCAGGTACGTATAGATCGGCTCTCAGCAATGCGTAACCGAATCGAGCGCGTTACGATCGGGCCACGGTTTGTGCCCCCTTCCACCTGGGCGAGGAGCCGCGATTCCTTCTTGTGCAGACGCACACACGTGCCTCGACGCACGTGCAGGGGGTACCCAGAGTACGTACACGGTCCACACACGCGATCGGGCCAATTGGAGAGCCAAGACTTGGCCAAGTCTTTATAAGTAGGAGCCATCCGCGTCCTCAGGACTTACTCCCTCGAGAGAACGTGCCACGATCGCTGAGCGATTTCCAGAATAGTTGCTGAAACCTCCTCGACGGCCACCAGCGCGGCTCCTAAGGCGGAAACCCGGGAAGGCGCTTCATCAGAGGATCGAGGAAGCACGGTTAGGCGCGATCAGTCTCGATCGGCGCGAGATGAGGAGCGCCTATTGAGGACAGTGCGGATTCGAGATTTTTCTTTCCTGTATACCGGAGTGACAGGTGAGTGACTTGGATTAGACGAAAACACTGGCCTTACACCGCGTTCTCGGGGCGTTGGTTTAGGGTGTTAACTCTGGAATTATCGAGCCGCTGGAAATGAATCGTCGATCGGGACTTTGGAAAAATCCGCGAATTCGTGGTAATGCATTTCTTGGGATTTCTCGCGACTCTATCACGGCGTATAGATTATTATCTTGGTTTACTGATATTTCTCCGTGGTTATCTTTGTTTTTTCATCGTGCGGCGTGTGTTACTACGTTTGAAAAGTGATCGGCAGTTCTGGTGTTAATAAACGTATATTTTTGCAATCGTCATCGAAAAGCTGAAGAATTCTATATGGAGGGATGATATGATTTTGCTCGTATAAATTATTGTCTTTTAATGTATCAAAAAGCGTTTTATGTATTATCCAACTGGAGGATTGTTCGATAGAGATTTGGAGTTTTTATTTTGTATTGCTTAAAGTATTAACGATTGGATGATCGCTTGTGTATGTAAAAGAGCTTCGATCAAGTGTCGAGTTTCATTGGTAATTCTTATCTCGTTTGATACCGTATTACGTGTTTCCGGATTCCTATTTTTCCACCGTCTGGGAAACGTAGATAGACAGTCTATCATTAAAATGTTATAAAGAGCAGATTAGCGTGGGTCTAAATTTGAGCAGAAACGATAGATTTGGAAAGGCGCATAAATGTGCTTTATTGACGATCCAATTACGACTCATTAGATAATCGAAGTCGAGGACACTGCGTTGACCGAGCATCGAAAGCGCGAGACGCAACGAGCCACTCGACGGGTCCTTATTTTTCTACGCGTTATGATAATCGCGTAACGGTTGTAACCGAGCTTAACGAGATTACGTGTAACGCGATACAGGTTTTAATTTGACTAATACGATACAGGGTGATGCAGATAATATCCACGTGCGATTTTGACACCAAACATCAGATTGGTCAAAATGTTTTCTCAGTTATTTCATTGAGAAAATGCAATGATTAAAGAAAAGAAAATGTAAATAATTACAAAACTACAGAAATTCGAGACGGATTATTTTCCGAGATTTTACAAAATTTTACACGATATTTCTGTAGTCTGTATTAATATATTGATCTATCGATATTTTTGCTCGATCCTCTTTTCCTATGCGGATATATTTAGTGCACCTAACATGGCTGGTAGGTTTGGTGTTAATCGCACGTCTGATTTACACGCGTCTAAAGGACGACACGAGAGCGTCGATCGAATACGTGTCAGAGCGCATATTCATAAACATTGGATCGAATCCTCTTACCGGCTGCGTCACGTGATGTTTCGAAAACTCAATCATCCCGCAACTTAATGTATAAGACATTAAATCATTTCTTGACAAATTTTTCGATCCGATATCGCAAC
Source organism: Ampulex compressa (assembly GCA_038496175.1). Classification (NCBI taxonomy): domain Eukaryota; kingdom Metazoa; phylum Arthropoda; class Insecta; order Hymenoptera; family Ampulicidae; genus Ampulex; species Ampulex compressa. The sequence goes on along the minus strand of JBCFXI010000247.1, from coordinate 90,261 downwards.
TCATACCGAATGCTGTGGTTTTCCGCATGACATATTTTCAGTGAGTCACGGCGTTGCTCACCGTGTAACTGTTCTCCCACATACAAACAGGGCTTACAAACTTTACAACGTGTCGGACGTGTGCCGAAAATCCTCAATCCGATTCTCGTGTCACCGCGCGACCTGAATTCGCTTCTTCGCCGTATGATCGAAAGCACGCGGCCCTCGCTTTGGATATTATTTCCTACGAATACTTCGAGAATCGTATAATCGCGTAAAGTTAGTTCAGGATTTAAAGTTAATTACCGAGTATTCTTTGATGTCTGATACTTGTTTTATCGTAAAGTACAAAAAAATATATCGTCAAAAACATCAAAGAATCATATAAATTAAAAAAAAAAAGGTTCTTACTCGCATTTCTTTAATTCATATACAATTTCGAGCAACGGGAGAGTCAAGATTAACCGTGCCAAAGAATTATGTACTTAACCAATTAATAAACAGCTGTGAATAAATAAAAAAATATGTCGTACAGATAAATAAGTAAAGAAATATTATCAAAGATCGCACTTGTCAATCGAGCATCGCAATATATAACCAACTAAAAAATATTCATTCCAAGCGTAACTCCACGAATCTAAGAGGATCAAGTCTTTCGATGGAAACGACGCTAACCCACGGCCCAGCATCTTCGATTCTGTCGCGTTTGAACCCTTTTATCCGGTTAGAATCGCGCGGTTTACAAAGCCAACAGCGTGTCGTTGGCGGACGTGAGTCCGCAGAAGCCTTCCTCCCCTCCGATCGCGGATTCTCGTCACATCCCGCGCCCAAAACCCGGACTCCTGTATTTGGATCGACATTCCGCGTATTGCCGGAGCGATCGATCGATCTTGGCATTGAACCGATCGTCCAGGGCCAGCCTCACGGTGCATCCTCGGTGTGTATGTACCCGTCCTCGACATTGTCCGTCACGATCTCCCCGGGTTGGAGGCACCTCGTGGCCCATAAATGGTCAGGCGGCTTAAGGCCGGCTTCGCCTTCCAATTCCTGCTTTTGGACTAGGAGGAGAATGGCCGTTTTGCGGCCTGGCATATAAATCGATATTATTTTTGCATGGCTCGAGAGTGGTTGCTTTACGAGCGCTCTTTGCTATGCCCATAGTGCAGGATGTCTTAGGATAGCTCAGGTGCTGTTTATGCGATTTACTTTAGCGAAGCTAGTGCGGGGTGTACTCTCTTGCTTTCTGGTTTTAACGTGTAGCGACTAGAAGCTGGTGAGTCGGAAGGAGTTTAGAGGAGGAGTGAGTTCAGGATGTAGCTTGAAAGCGTGCAGAGTGCGATCGAATGAGTTTCTCTGAAATTGCACTTTCAAAGCAGGGTTAGGAGGGAGTGATGGTTGTACTATAGGTTGATCAAGGTCTCCTTGTATCTTTGTTATCTGTTTCTATCTCTCTTATCTTTTTCGCGGTATGCGTCACGTTGATACGAGCATAGCTACCGCTTGTGCTCCTGTTGATGCGATATAAACCTGAAGTTCATGTTGCAAGGACACGATTGTCGAGTGATTATCTCCTTAGGTCGCTTGTAGTATAAAGTGGTGTCTTGAGAAGTGACGTCGAGTCGGCGAGGAGGTAACTTTGGTTTTGTAGTGTGAAATAAAAGTCGTACTTTTATATTAATACGTACAATTTATATATGTATATTAATACATATAATACATGGAATTTATATATGTATATTAATACGTATAATACATAGAATGAAGTTTAATTAATAATGTATTTTGCAACTTTGTTCGACGACCTTTCGCCATGTTTCTCACAGGAAACCAAAAAAACCAGTGACTTTGTCGACTATAGGAAATTTCTTATCCTCGGCAGAAGTGGCGCAGAAAATTTTTCCGTTACTGACGAGACTTTAACGATCCGGAGGGGTCATTAAAGTACGACCTTGATGTCGCAAGGTCTTCCAGAAAAAGAAATAGAAATAAACAGTATAATTTTCACGACGAAAGAGGCGTATAAAATCGACTCATGCTAGAAGAATGTTCTTCTTGTGGCACCGAATAATCGGCGTACGCGGGTCGTATTTACGATTCCTAGTTTGCGATCCTAATTCTTAGACGATTCTATCGGCAAGCACGTATATCTCGCGTCAACCGACAAAATGTCGGTGTCCTTTAAAGCAAAACTTTCGATATCTCTCCAAAGACACAGACTGTACACAATTTATACTAGACAAATACACATTCATCCAGAATATATATCAAGAAAATTAAATCCAAGAATTATTATTAGCTGCAACCATCGTATTCCTCTCCTTCCAAAATCTCAAAAAAAATTCCATGCAAGCTTCATCATTAAGCTAAATAGTACGATAAATCCGCTTAACAGTATATTTAAATACATTTACATACGTCCTCCTTAAAGTATACTTAAACATAATTAACCACGCTTCCCATAAACATATTTTTATTACCGTCATAACTCTCAACTCACCTCAAGCTCCAAACGGCTCGCCTCCTCCATCCGCATCGAAACAAAAAAAACCAACAGGCTCGACGCTCAAAATCCAAAAACGCGATTCAATCCCCTCCGTCAAAACCTCATTTTCACGCGATCCTCTTTACACGGGAAAAGAGGAAGGAAAAGATGGGGAAACTTGATGAGAAAAAAGGAAGAATAACCAAAGTGTATCACGGCAAAAGAAACAAAAAACAAATAAAGATTTCTGCGCAAAAGTAGTGGAGTGGAAAAAATGTGGGACGAAAAGAGAGAGTTGGAGGAAGATAAAAATGAGGAAAGGAACCTAAGGGAAAAGAGGGATGGAGAAGGAAGGAGGGCCTCGAAGCCCTTGCGAGCCCGCATGCGATGCATGATAAATCCACGGTTAACGCGGCACACATGATTGTGGTCGCGAATGAGGGAGATAATGAAAAAAGGAATGGACCGAGGCGGATGCTGGGGAGGCCGAGGGCCGAGGGGAGCCGCGCACGCAATTTACAAGTATCCCTTTAATTGCGAGCCGACGGGGACGGGAGTAACACGAGGGAAACACGAGGAGGAGCGGGTAGGCGTTTATCCTGGGAAAAATTCTACCGGCGGCGCGACGGTTTTTTAAGACCGAAGGCTGCCGCCCTTTCGTCGATAATACGGCATCGATGCTCGACCAGGACGCTTCGAAGCTGTTTGAACTTAATTCGACTTAATTCTACAGGCGGTTACCGCTTCGATCGATTGTAACATAAATAAGTAGAGTCACTTAGCTTATTATAATATGTTTATGTTGGCGTAGGAAAGGATTTTGCAAGAGAATCGAAGCGTCGCTTTTTAGTCATGAAAAGTACAGTAAAGGAGGAATTGAATTTGATTTATCCTTTATTGGTATTTGTTATAGTAATGTAGCATTGTGTGATTATTTATTATACGTCGAAATGAGAGATTTTTTATCAGAAGATAAGGCAGCGTGCGCGGTTTTTTTCGAGCTGAGGAATCGATGCAGAGAGAAATCGTGAGGGTGAGAGAAATATTACACCAATTTATAATTATTTATTAACGGTTATTAGTAGAGAGTTTAAACTTTGCGAACGCATATTTATATAGTTTTAACCGAGCATACGTGGATTATCACGAAACTTATTTAAATCGCGAGTGTACTAAGGTTAATCGTAAGATATAGTTGCTCCCGACTATCCTTTTGCTCTAAATTTATATAAATTAAACGAATGGTCCTTTACATCAGCTTGCAAGGACCATTTGCTTAATTCATAAATACAGAAAATCAAAGAGAAAATCCCAATTTCTTCAAGATTCCAATAAAAGTAGATTGAGATCGAACCAGAATCGCGATCGAGTTGCGCGGCATCGAAAGAAACGGGGCCTTCGAAAAATTCTCCGCGGGTTCGATGACCCAAGAGATTATAATCGAAATCATCGAAAGGGGGGCCGGATGAAATACAGAATTCCCACGCCACTGTACACCGAGCAGGTCGTTTCGGGGAGGGAGAAAAGTCGATTTGGAGGGGGAAGAGACGACCTTGCGACTTTCAACGGCAAGGCTGCAGCTATGTTAGTGCACATGCCATCATAACAATCCAGGTTCACCGCACGCAGTTGCACCGAGCGTGCATTTCGCATCGTGTATCGGCCTCGATTATCCTCCCTGCGCCGCCCTCGCGCGGTTTATCCCTTCTGGCGAACCATCGCGGCTTCGAGGAAGATCGCCTGAAATAAACGATCTCGACGGATGCTGTGGGACGACCAATTCCTCTTCTGCACCATTTTAACACTATTTTAACCCACCACGTCCACGTCAGTGATTCCTTTGAAAGATTTTATCGAATATATAGGACTTTAATGATATACTAATAATAATAATATACCTTAATGTTTAGAACTTTTTTTTGTACCGAACAATAGAACATTGAGGTCACTTTTGAGATTTTCTATGATTCTCTCGCAGTACTTCTTTTTTCTCGGTTTACTCGATTTTGCGAATGTGAGATGAAAGGGGCATATCTCTCTTTCGATCGCCATATTTGAAAATCGTGTAAAAAAAAGTGCGGGAAGAATCGAAAACTGGTTCGTTTGGCCTATTAATCCTGGCGCGCCTCCTTGTCGATTTGAACGAGGCTTTTTCACGGATTCCATGAGATTTATATCGACGTATTCGCATAAATTTTGCCTCATTAATGACCATCTTTTTGTCGCTATCTGAAAAATGATTCGTGCCGATCCAGTTCGCGCCTTTCATTATGGACGTTTAAGATATGATGAACGAGGCGACTCAGGAAGCGATTCGTTTTGATTTCAATGCGGTTTAGATGCCTCGGTATTCAAATAAGAACATCGTCGAAGTTTCGACTGGTTCGATCTAGCAAATCGTTTCTCGCTTCGTCTTACACGCAGCTTTATTTATCAATACATTATAATGTTCAGGAATACACGCTGGTATATCGAGTTTCGCGCTTCGAGGTGAGAAGAGGATAATCGAACGCGCTGCAATATACGACTACTGCGAATAGTTCGATTCCATTACTAGCATCTCTCGTTGGCAGAATTTTTTTCCATTATTCGATAGAATACGATTTACATTTATAGCTAATTATAAATTCTCTTCAAAGGCTTCTTAGCCTGAAAAGGATCGATCTTATTTTAAAGACGATTACAAATTTCACTTCTTATCGGAGTGCAACTTACAACTATAGTAATAACTATTTTAAGAGCAACAAGGTTAGGAGCACAATTTAGAAGTACAATTACTAAAAATTTTAGAACAAAAAAGGTTTAGGTATAGGATACCTATGACAACGATTAAGTCACATCAAACCATTTCTGGAAGCAACCTTAACATAATACCATCATTATTACCTTAACATAACAATAAGATAACATCGTCCATCACTTCTCGAAGCAACCTTAACACAATAACATCCCTATTACCTAAGCATAACGATAAGATAACATCGTCCATCGCGAAAACTGCGAAAGCAACCCACCGTTTCGATGATCGCGAGTGCTGATCATTATAATTCCTGGAAATCGCTAGATTCTTCCCCTTTTTTCGCCTCCTTCGGCGCATTATCCGCGAGGGTAACGACGCCAATAACTGTAAATCCCAATTTCCTGAATCGCCGGCAGTTTTGCGCGAGCACAATGCCGTCACACAGGCAATTGATTATAATTCGAGGCCACGCCGCGTCGGGCGTACGGTTACGAACATCTTTTTTTCCCCCTTTTCCTCTTTCTCCTTCGCCGCTCCTCCTCGATTTTAATTATGCCGATTATCCGCGAAGTCTCGCTTATCGCGGGAGACGCGCTTTTAACCTGCGAGCCTGGTCTTCCCTCAAAATTATCGGCGCGCTTTCGCAAATTAAGGCTGAGCGAAAAAATTCATTAATCTACATTCGAGATAATTCCCAGCCGGTTTTCGCTGGCCCCGATAGGACGATAATTGGGCGATAATGACAGCGTCGATTTGGAGGGGAGGGGGAGAGATTCGAGGGGGTCGTCGAACCCTGCATACAACAATTTCGATGCGGGTCACAATCGATTGAATGGATAAAAGACAGAATGCGAGGATAAATGAGAGGAGAGTGTATACGATACACTCTCGTATACGAATGTTTTTGTACAGGTCATATATGAAGAACTGTTTTTTTTTTCCCTAAATATCGGGTATATCTGTGTTTTTTTATTGCCATATTAATACATTTTATTATTGGTTTAATGCCTCTTTTTATATATCCGATTGCCTCATTACTTTTTTTCGCATTTACCCCGATCGAATATAATCAGTATACAACTACAGTCAAACGACTCGCTGAGAATAATGATCGATAAGTACGAAATTCCTCCTGAAGCCAGATTTCGAGAAAGATATTCCACAAAGATTGCCGATACTTTGATTTATGCATTGCGCTTCAAAATCTTTAAGTCCTCAATGAACCCTGTCACGCAATTTCAACCGACAAGATCCGCCTTCCTGCAACGCGCACGCAAGGTTTTTTCTCCTTAATGAATCGCGATAACAAAATAAATAAATCCTGAAACCGCGAGGTTTTAATAATGAGACAAAAAGTAAAGGGTCCGAAGGGCCGATGGGGTGGCTGGCGAATTTCACGACTTCCGGCAGCCTGCGGCTCGCGAAACCGTTAAATCGCGCTCGGCCTCGATGACGAGACGTACAATTATCGATGATAATTTCGAGATCGGCGCGCGTATGCCTTTCGAAGGCCGACGTTATTTGCGTATAATAACTATACTCCTCGCGAATAAACGGCGCCTCTTTCTCTACCTTTGTATAACGTCCCACTCTTTGTGACCGTGACGCGTGTACTCGAAGCGCCTTATCGAAAAAAATAAACGCGCATTCTTTCTCGTAACCCGATGGGTATACTTAAAGTGCGTTTTAAAAAGACGAGTGCCATTCGTTCGGGTTGAATATACTCGTCATACACTGGCAGCGGCTCGAGGAAGGAGCCTGATGCCACGTTAATAAGCGTCCGTCGCGCTTCCTGAGCGGGCCGTCGAGAAGATTACCAGACGCGATCTGATTTTTATCTGTAATTAACAGGGAGGCTCGATGTTCTACGCGTTACACCGAAGGACTTCATAAAAACGACCTTCTGTCCGCTGTAAACGGGGGCTTGTAGATTTATTTTGCAGATAGAGGCCATCGTAAGCCTGAGGTTTATTGATACCCAGTTGGAAAGCGCGTTCTTTGATGTAAAGGATGGGCCATTTAAAAGTTTGTTTTTAAAAACGCTGTAAAATGAGTCTACATCGATATTTAAAACATTTTTTTTTTATCGTGAACGTTGGAGTTTCCGATTTAAGAATGAAAAGACTGGTTCAAATTTCAAGCAAATCGGTTACACCAGTGTTACTGTATCCTATAATTTAAAAACATACCAGTAGATAGCCCACCCTATATATATATAAATTACGCGTGTAATAAAAGTGCGTAAATAAAAGTCGCGGGCTTCGAAGCTTCTCGTCCGTCGCGCATAGGATATATTTTTACGCTTGCACAGCGAGCTTAACGATTTGGCTCGCAAGATATTCTCATTTCGCGGATGGATGTAATTAATGCGCTTCGAAGGGCGCTCGGAAGTTGTAAGCTGCCTCGTACAACACGAAACGGTACTTCTCTCATATCAAATGCGGATGACTTCCTACGTGCAAAACGCGACCGTACATCTCTTCCTGTAGAACTCGTACGTGTACTCTTTTATGCAAAGTAGAGTGTTTTACGGAGTGTAAGATTATAATTTTCTGAAGCTTCGCGATTCAGTTATAGATTATACGATAATTATTGATATATTCAATGAAGTAATATCAATGATATATTCAATGGAAGTAATCTAGTTACAACTGGGAGTATACAAAGGACTTATCGAACTCGCGAGTTAAGTCCCGCATTTCCCGGTGCACTCGTTCGCCATTCAAGCGGCAAAAGGCACCCCCGTGTTCTTAGCGGCGCCGTAAAGAAGTTAAACGACGTGGAGCATTGCGACAATACCGATTTGTATTCAAGGAGGGAATTCCATGTGAACGGGGGCCTGTGGGAGAAAATGTTTCATTCAACGGCAACTTCCCACAGACCTTAGCGGCTTCCAAAGTAGACCGATAATTCGGTATTACAACGATTATCAAACTCTTGCCAAGTCATCGATCCTCATTTCCATCTCATGAATATCTCGTCCGCCTTGAAACCACCGTAATTCATAATTATTGCGTCTTCCAATCTCGGTCGTAGCCCTTGCCAATTTGCGCCGAGGGTTTGCGACATCGAGATCGCGAGTTTCTCGCTTGGAATTTGCAAAAGAAATCTCCCTTTGTTTCTAACCCGCTTATCAATCCTAACGGAACTTTAATTAAAAACCTAACCGAACCATTGATATTTTTCTCATTATACATTCCTTATTAACTCAACGGCCTACGACCGAGATCGTTTTAAGCCACCTCTGGTATTTTAATCGCACCAACGAGCAAAATCCGTTACCGCGTGATACTGACATTGACACTGAACTCCCTCGTGGTTAAGTCACCGAGCAGCATTCTCGCCCGCGCACTTAATTCACGCGTGAACCCGATAAACCCCCCTCTGGCATTCCCGAGTTATGTCACGGTCCGTGCAATTACCTTTTCACTCTAACCAGGAGAAAGGATCGGGCTATGTATGGATGTGTCCGTGAAACGAGGCTGCATCTCTCTATCCCTCTCCCTCCCTCTTGTACCCCCTTTCACTCGCACTCTCACTCTCACTCTACGTCTATATACTACTTACCTATCTCTATCTCCATCTCACTCTCGCTCCTTAACCTCTCACTCCCTCATCCTCCATTTATGCATCTATCTCTCTCACTCCTTTCCCTACCCCTCCATTTATATATCCATCTCTCTCTCACTCTAACTCTTTTACCATTTATTCTCTCACTCACTCATCCTCCATTTATGCATCTATCTCTCCCACTCCTTTCCCTATCCCTCCATTTATATACCCATCTCTCTCGCTCTCACTCTTTTACCATTTGTTCTCTCACTCACTCATCCTCCATTTATGCATCTATCTCTCCCACTCCTTTCCCTATTCCTCCGTTTATATATTCATCTCTCTCTGTCTTACTCTTACACCGTTTAACCTCTCACTCACTCACTCACTCCCATGCACGTCCATCTATCTATCTATCTCTATCTATAAATCTATTTCACCCATCTCCCTCCACCGACCCTAACCCTCTCTATTCCTCTCTCCTTCGCCTTCCTCACCACGCGAGTCCCCGTTTCGGCGCTCCTCCGCCTCCTCTTCGGGGCCCTCCGGGATTTATCGTTCCTCCTTTCGGCGACTGTGTACGTGCCAGGCACGAGCAGTCGTAGGTCGTGCACGGTGCAATTCGTTACGGGGTTGCGCAGCATCGCCCTGCCGGCACCGGGGAGCGTATTTATGGCAGCGGATCGGGTGCACCTCGGTGCATCCACCGGGCATGGTATTGCGCATTGGCGCAGGATGAGAGGTAGAAGGGCCCGCGGAAAAATGCTGGGTCCTTATCACGATGTAACTTTCCCGCCGCTGCTGCCAGGGATTGCACTATCGGATCGAGGTCGATATATTGCTGGTCCCGTTCCACCCCCTTTGTTCTCCTCCATCTCTTTATTGAAGTGTTATTTTAAGGATCGTTCGATCTGTTTTTTTTGGCGTTAGAGTATTCTTCAGGGTAAACTTGAACTTTGGGAACTTTCGAAGTGGAAATGTGGAAATCAAGGAGCTAACGATTTATTTCGTAACATATAAATGGTATTATTCTTTGATTATACGATAATAAATATGTTTATCTAAGGAACTTACGGATCCTTGAGCACTACACGTGTATAAAATTCTTTATAATTTTTTTGATATTAATTATTCGACAGTGGCTTGATCACGCTCGGAGCATTACGTTTTATACCGATATTATTATGCGACTAAATCATCATCACGCGTCGAAATCATGATGTAAAAACATCATTTTGGTGGGACCTTGAGTTAAGAGAAATGAGAAAGCTTCTTTAGCAGTCACCAGGAATGCAGGATGCGAATCGAGATCCACTGTGAGGGTGGATCTCCTTTTCAGACTGTTCAATCTCGATAAAGCCGAGGTGTCGTGGTCCCTAGTGCGACATCTCGCGCTCCACGTCGTGGTTGGTCAAGCGGTTAAATCGCGAAGGATGATACCTTTTAATGCAGGCCGACACGTGGGTAGGCCTAGGCTATCAGGAGTGTAATTAAGTAAAAGTCCAGGATACCGAGGGAATAAATTACCAGCCACCACCGGCGCCTTCCTCATAAATGATTAAGTAAATTTCCTTCGTAACCGGTTCGCGGACGCCTAAACTCCATATCGTAAACGAGTTTCCTCGATGCGTAGATTTTATCGAACACTCCACGCCTTTTGGGTGGCAATGCATCCGTGTCGAGATAATTCCTACTTACGAGCCATGATGGCCTTTAAATTCCCCTATAATTTGCGATAAATCTCCGATTGTTTGGAGTAAAAAAAGCAACATTCTTTCCCCTCGCATTTATGGTGGCGCGCATCCTAATGCCACGCGAATATTCGATCGTGGATAGGATCTCTCCACGTTCCTCGCTTCTCCATAGACCAAATGTCTCAATCAACAAGGTACAAGTATCTCAAATTCTCCGCTATCTTCCTCGACTTATCGATTCTCTTATTGAAAATAATTAAATACACTCCCAATTATTCACTATACTCTATAAATGGAAACTTGGCGTGTCCTTACAAAAGTAAAAACCGTGAATAGGAGCTAATATGAAGTACCAGATCTTGTAGCTCCTCAACCACAGCGATAATCTATTCTCCTATCCATAACAAAAAGCTGAGCTTCATTAAGAGCACAGGATACCTCGGGGATACACGAGACGCACATTTGATGGGCGATTCTTCAGTAGGCTCGCACCAAATATCAATGCGCGCTGGCATGGCGTAACTGTACGCACATTCGTACATTCAAATCGTCGCGGCTGAAAATGAAAAATTCAGCTCAGGAACGTTGGCCCTGGAAAGACGGCGATTTGATCCTGATCGCGGCGAGCGATGAAAGAAAGATCGTAGGAACGATCCGCAAGGTCAAGAGGGCTCACAGTTAGAATCCTTCGGCTGCCAATGAGGGGCGGATTGTTCATTGGATCGAAGCCAAGCAGAACGTAGGAGTAACTGTTCGGTTGATTATCTTCGGGCCTTTATGCAAAATTCTTAACCGAGGAAATCCACGCCTACCGTCCTAGAAAACGATGCAGATTACGTCACGTCGGTGTTGTTCCGTTATGGAGCTAGGGCCACACGTTTAGGCGGCTGATGAGAAGCGATCCATTCACGTCCGAATGAATTGTGGTTCGGATTCCACGTTAACACTAGAGCTACCAAACCAGTCAAAATGGCTGGTCAGTCGTTTCTTTAAAAAATCTTAGTGCTTTATAACGATGTATTGTTTGAGATCTTTCATGATTCTCATGCAGTATTTAGATCGTCATTTTGATTTACGGAAATTTCCCTTTTACTCTCCCCCTTTTTTTTTTTTTAAAGATGTATGTGGTGTTCGAAATGTGCCCAGAAAGTGGTTCTAGTGATAAACAGTAGGTCCACGGCAAAATGAGCACAGAAGATGGATCCGAATGATGGATTACATGTCCTCTGATTACTCGTTTTGTATATAAATAATTGATATCGATGTTATTTATGGGATGAATGGATTTTCATCCCTCGATCAAACGTGTTCACGTGTTAGTTTCGTAGGGAATACGACGCACAGAAATTCAAGGGTTGATTAATGGACTGTAGGATTTATATCGAGTATTTGATTTTGCTAATTGTTTAAAGAGGAATTGTATATTTGCTTTCAGGAGAAACGAGCTTGAAACATGCGGAGGGATTTGCGAACTTGGAGCGTTTTGGCAACGTTCCTTTTGGCGACATTGGCAGAAGCTAGTAAGCGCAACTTTCTTTTAATTACGGCTCGAAAATTGATTTTCATTATTTGTCAACGATGTAACCGCATGCAGTATTGGTAAACATTCGAGGAACGCGTTGTTCCTAGCCGAAGTGAATTTTAAGCTTACATCGTACCTGAATTTCTATTTGGAGGATGAAAGCAGAGGCGGGCTTTAAAGGAGACAAGGGGGGGACTTTATTCCTATGGCATACAAAATTAGACATTTGTAATTGGCCGTGCGTGATCCGCGAGCCAATTACGACAAGTGTTGCTAGTACTCTTGCTTTTCCTCGATACGATCGTCGACGTCGTTGTCGTCGATGGTGCACGGTCATCAAACAGGTTCCATCGGGGTGTACAGCTTTGGATGCGCCAAGAGGATTTTTATGGGCGAAAAACACGTCATACTCGCCATGCCTCGTGCGAAGATCGCGAATAAGATATCCCCGCGGAACACACTCCGAGCTTTTCTTCTCGAACAACGTAGAAAAATATTATAGAAAAAATGAAAGCACAACGATCGACAAATGTCTCCGCCCTAATTAATAAAATATTTAAAAATGTAATACCATAGTACGAGAAATTGGTTAACGAAGGGTTAACTTATTATTTTATTTTAATTAGAAACTCCAACACGAGTCGTTATACTTTTTAGATTAAAAAGAATCCATCATTTTAGTAAATGTTTTACACCACCTATTTAAATATAGCTTAACCAAAGACAGTATATTGAGGCATAGATAAAACCACTCCTCGACCTTACAAAATTCGCTGCTTTCAGATCAATACAGCTATGATCGAAACTACTTCGGACACAACGACGCTCCCTTCGCGTGCACCAAGGAGGGATACCACCAAGATCCTCGCGACTGTAGATCTTACTACAGATGCGTCGATTGGGGAAACGGCAGTCCTCTGACGACCTTCAAGTTCCAATGCGGCGTCGGCACGGTATTTTCGAAGAAAAGGGGAGACATCTGTACCCACCCCGCGGACAGTGGCAGGCCAGAATGCGGAGCAGCGGAGAACGAGATCGATTCGGATCTAAACGAATATCCTCAAACGACGACGACCACCCGAAGGGCGCCATCGACGGTTCAGGCGAGCACACCACGACCGACGGTCGCTTCACAGGCCCCGACGACCAGTAGGAAGCCTCAAACGACGATCAAGGACACGTCTGGTACCGCACGACCCCCCGTGACCGTCACTCGACCCTCGGAGAACGAAGTCGGAGATCAGAGCAAAGTTATCTGCCATTACGACGGCTTCTTGGAGGATCCGCGCGATTGCAGAAAGTTTTATAGATGCGTGAGCGCCGGGTCGGGAGCGTTTACGAAGTACGAGTTCGTGTGCGGCGTCGGTACGGTTTGGGATCCCGCGATTGAGGGGTGCAATCATCCTTGGGCAGTTCATAGAAAGGAGTGCAGAGAGGACTTGCCGGATGGCGCGGGGAATGTCGACAATGGCGGACAATGGGAGGGAGATAACGGTGGACAATGGGATGGAGATACGGGAGATAATGGCGGACAATGGAACGGCGATGCTGGAGATAATGGAGGACAATGGAACGGGGATGCCGGCAGTCCCGGGCAACCTGGTCAACCCGGGGATCCGAATGGTCAGCCTGGTCAACCTGGGGATCCGAATGGCGAGCCTGGTCAGCCTGGAGATCCAAGTGGGCAGCCTGGGCAGCCTGGGGAGCCTGGGGAGCCTGGACAACCTGGGGAGCCTGGGGAGCCTGGACAGCCTGGGCAGCCTGGGGAGCCTGGGGAGCCTGGACAACCTGGGGAGCCTGGACAGCCTGGGCAGCCTGAACAGCCTGGACAGCCTGGTGAGCCTGGGGAGCCTGGACAGCCTGGACAGCCTGGACAGCCTGGGCAGCCTGGTGAGCCTGGGCAGCCTGGTGAGCCTGGACAGCCTGGGGAGCCTGGGGAGCCTGGACAGCCTGGACAGCCTGGGCAGCCTGGGCAGCCTGGTCAACCTGGACAGCCTGGACAACCTGGGCAGCCTGGTCAACCTGGACAACCTGGACAACCTGGGCAGCCTGAACAACCTGGGCAGCCTGAACAACCTGGGCACCCTGGACAACCTGGACAACCTGGACAACCTGGGCAGCCTGGTCAACCTGGGCAGCCTGGACAACCTGGACAACCTGGACAACCTGGGCAGCCTGAACAACCTGGGCAGCCAGGTGAACCCGGTGAACCTGGACAGCCTGGTAAACCTGAAGAGCCTGGTCAACCTGGGCAGCCTGGTCAACCTGGACAACCTGGGCACCCTGGACAACCTGGACAACCTGGACAACCTGGACAACCTGGGCAGCCTGAACAACCTGGGCAGCCTGAACAACCTGGGCACCCTGGACAACCTGGACAACCTGGACAACCTGGACAACCTGGGCAGCCTGGTCAACCTGGGCAGCCTGGACAACCTGGACAACCTGGACAACCTGGGCAGCCTGAACAACCTGGGCAGCCAGGTGAACCCGGTGAACCTGGACAGCCTGGTAAACCTGAGGAGCCTGGTCAACCTGGGCAGCCTGGTCAACCTGGACAACCTGGGCAGCCTGGTGAACCTGGTGAACCTGGTCAGCCTGGTCAGCCTGGGAAGCCTGGGCATCCTGGTGAACCCGGTAAACCTGGACAGCCTGGTGAACCTGGTCAACCTGGACAGCCTGGTCAGCCCGGGCAGCCTGGTAAACCTGGGCAGCCGGGTCAACCTGGTCAAGGTGGTCAAGCTGGTGAAACGGGTACAAATCCTCCTTGCGCTGCAAACTCCACGAATGCAGCTGACAGCTCGGGGTCAACCGGAACGTGCACGTCGGAAGGCTTCTTTCCCGATCCCGAAGATTGTCGCAAGTTCTATCGATGCGAGAGTGCTGGTCCCGGTTTTACGAAACACCCCTTCCAATGTGGAATCGGGACTGCCTGGGACACGAACATAGAGAGCTGCAATTACATACACGCTGTGCCGAGGTGTGCTCAGAATGCTAATATTTCCTCCAGCACCGAGTCCAAAGTCCCCGATGAAGTCGAGAGTACTTCTAGTCGACCGACAGCAACGACGCCTCAAACCACCGTGTCTTCATCTAGTCACCCAAGCAGTCCTACGGGAACGTATCTTCCGCCATCCGAGGTTACTAAACCCACTCCTGACCAATCCGCTGTGACAGAAGTTGGTACGACTCAGTCATCTACGACAATCCAAGCTACTACGACTCAGTCGCCTTCCGGATCCGTCTCGTATTTGCCACCAGCTAGCAGTACTCCATCCGGATCCCAAACGACGCAAACTTCGAGGCCAACGATCTCCTCAACACCGTCTGGCACGATTCAGTGTTCTGAAGAGGGATTCTTCCCCAATCCTGACGACTGCAAGAAATTCTACCGTTGCGTTCTGGAGAATTCCAGTCTCCATAGGTACGATTTTGACTGTGGACCTGGCACAGCTTGGGATCAATCTTTGCAGACGTGTAACTACATCGAGCAAGTAGCTTCTTGCTCTGGGGGGAGCAACGGAACCGATGACGGATCAGGCACTAGCACACCGCACAGCGAGATACAGCCGCCATCTACGATTGCTAGTACTAGCAAAGCACCTGAAAGTTCCTCTTCTGAGAGTTCGAGTATACCAAGTACAGAGTCTTCGTCCAGTCCTTCGAGTGAATCGAGTACGGAATCTTCATCCAGCCCTTCGAGTGAGCCGACTAGTGGACCATCATCCAGTCCTTCGAGCGAATCGACTACTCAACCTTCATCCAGCTCTTCAAGCGAGTCGACTAGTGGACCTTCATCCAGCCCTTCGAGCGAGTCAACTACTGGACCTTCATCTAGCTCTTCAAGCGAGTCGAGTACTCAACCTTCATCCAGTCCTTCGAGTGAATCGACAACTCAACCATCATCTAGCTCTTCAAGCGAGTCGACTAGTGAACCTTCAGCCAGCCCTTCGAGTGAGTCGACTACTGGACCTTCATCCAGTCCTTCGAGTGAATCGACAACTCAACCATCATCAAGCTCTTCGAGCGAGTCGACTAGTGGACCTTCATCCAGCCCTTCGAGTGAATCGACCACTCAACCTTCATCCAGCTCTTCGAGCGAGTCGAGTAGTGGACCTTCATCCAGCCCTTCGAGCGAGTCAACTACTGGACCTTCATCTAGCTCTTCAAGCGAGTCGACTAGTGGACCTTCATCCAGCCCTTCGAGCGAGTCAACTACTGGACCTTCATCCAGCTCCTCGAGTGAGTCGAGTACTCAACCTTCATCCAGCTCTTCGAGCGAGTCAACTAGTGGACCTTCATCCAGCCCTTCGAGTGAGTCGACTACTGGACCTTCATCCAGTCCTTCGAGTGAATCGACAACTCAACCATCATCCAGCTCTTCGAGCGAATCGACTACTGAACCTTCATCTAGCTCCTCGAGCGAATCGACTACTGAACCTTCAGCCAGCTCTTCGAGCGAATCGACTAGTGGATCTTCATCCAGCCCTTCGAGCGAGTCAACTACTGGACCTTCATCTAGCCCCTCGAGCGAGTCGAGTACTCAACCTTCATCCAGCCCTTCGAGCGAATTGACTACTCAACCTTCATCTAGCTCCTCGAGCGAATCGACTACTGAACCTTCATCTAGCTCCTCGAGCGAATCGACTACTGAACCTTCAGCCAGCTCTTCGAGCGAATCGACTAGTGGATCTTCATCCAGCTCTTCGAGCGAGTCAACTAGTGGACCTTCATCCAGCCCTTCGAGCGAGTCAACTACTGGACCTTCATCCAGTCCTTCGAGTGAATCGACAACTCAACCATCATCCAGCTCTTCGAGCGAGTCGAGTACTCAACCTTCATCCAGCTCTTCAAGCGAATCCACTACTGGACCTTCATCCAGCCCTTCGAGTGAGTCGACTACAGGACCTTCATCTAGCTCCTCGAGCGAGTCGACTACTGGATCTTCATCCAGCCCTTCGAGCGAATCGACTACTGAACCTTCACCCAGTCCTTCGAGCGAATCGACTACTGAACCTTCATCCAGCTCTTCGAGTGAGTCGACTACTGGACCTTCATCCAGCCCTTCAAGCGAATCCTCCACTGGACCTTCATCTAGCTCCTCGAGTGAGTCGACTACTGAACCTGCATCCAGCCCTTCGAGTGAGTCCACTACTGGACCTTCATCCAGTCCTTCAAGCGAATCCACTACTGGACCTTCATCTAGCTCCTCGAGCGAATCGACTACTGGACCTTCATCTAGCTCCTCGAGCGAGTCGACTACTGAACCTCCATCCAGCCCTTCAAGCGAATCCACTACTGGACCTTCATCTAGCTCCTCGAGCGAATCGACTACTGGACCTTCATCCAGCTCCTCGAGCGAATCGACTACTGGACCTTCATCTAGCTCCTCGAGCGAATCGACTACTGGACCTTCATCTAGCTCCTCGAGCGAATCGACTACTGGACCTTCATCTAGCTCCTCGAGCGAATCGACTGCTGGACCTTCATCTAGCTCCTCGAGCGAGTCGACTACTGGACCTTCATCAAGCTCCTCGAGCGAGTCGACTACTGAACCTCCATCAAGCCCTTCGAGCGAGTCGAGTACTCAACCTTCATCCAGCCCTTCGACCGAATCGAGTACCGAATCCTCATCCAGCTCTTCGAGCGAGGCGAGCACTCAACCTTCACAACCTCAAGAGCAGTCGACGACAGCGATGCAGGAGCAAACCACGACCGAGTCTCTAGACCAGTCCACCACGGAATCCCAGGAACAATCGACGACTGAATCCCAGGAACCGCCGACGACCGAGTCTCAGCAACAATCTACGACTCAATCTGCGGTACAATCGACAACTGAGACTCAGGAACCGCCGACGACCGAGTCTCAGCAGCAATCAACGACCGAATCCCAGGAACAGTCGACGACTGGATCTGAGGTGCAGCCAACGACCCAATCTCAAGAACAATCGACGACGGAGTCAACGGAGCAGACTACAGCGGAGTCTGCTGAAGGGACCACGGCTTCTGGACAGATCACCACTGAAATTACGGAAGGAACTACTGGTGCCATAAGCACGGAAGCACCAGTCGTGACGCCATGTCCGGTTGGAAATTTGACCGACGAGCAGATCCTCTTAGTCTGTCCAACCGGCTTCCGACGACATCCTAAATACTGTAATATGTTTTATCAATGCACCTCCGAGGGCAACATGAACATCAAGGTCCTCGTATTCAGCTGTCCCGAAGGCACTATATACGACGAGAAAAAGATACAGTGCGTACCCGAGAGCGAGAGTAGCCAAGCCTGCATAGGCGCTAGGGCTAATATCAGGCTGTACAGAAGGCTGGAGGGAACATCTGCAGCTCCCGTAAGTACACGTGAAATTCCTTTAAAAAATTAAGCTATATATTCGTCATACTTAAAATCAAACTTCGCATTTATAGAAGAAAAACAAATATCGTAGACGTTAATTTAAATACTATGTCGAAAGTAGATTTCTTATAGCGTAACTACGTATTCTCCATAAGTACCATACTGATGTAACAGTTAAACACGAGTAAAAGGTTTATGGATTACAATGTCTTATTATGTATTGTTTTTTTAGGTAAAGGTGTCGTCCAGCAAACTTTGCCCCGGCGAAGGACACTATCCTTATCGACAGGGCTGCAGCAACACTTTCTACAAGTGCCAGAGGGACTCGAGATCCAGTCTACAGGGTTACTTGTACAAGTGTCCCGAGAACTTCGTCTATTGGTCGGTTTCCAGAAGGTGCGAGCGTGCCACGCGTCTGCCCATGTGCAATCACATGGCCGACAGAAACGAAATGGAATACTGGGACCAGCGGTGGCAGATACCCGTGGAAGATCACAATCTGTCCGCCAGGATGCTGCGCCTGCTTTAGGCCATTGGCAAGCGACAGTTTGTAATCGTTAGACGATACCCCTAGTATTCCAAGGACAGTATAAAGACTCAGGTTGATCGTGAACCTTCTTTCTTCACCCGAAGCTCGGCGTAAACAATTCCGTGAAGCCCCTTCGGAATCGAGTACAGCGTATAAATGTCGTATAATTATTATAGATTATAATCGATCGCAACATGGCTGTCGAAGATCCCGCTGGTGAATCGAACGGATCTTCAGCAGCCATCTTGTCGCGGTTCACTGCCATCGCGTCCATTTTGGACGATTTTTATTAACGATTCGTAGCCAAGTACAGGTAACCCTTTGCGCGCAACGGTACTTTTGTCTTACGATTTCCAACGCAACGAAACGATCGCTTTGACGTAATACTTTTGTAACGCGGTTTTAGAACGATGTTATTTAGAAGAGGTTTATTGTCAATTTTTTAGAGGAATTACGTGACTAATGCGAACTTTTTTCTTAACGATATATGTATAGGAAAAGAGTTCTGTAATGTATACGTACACCAAGTGGAAATTTGTTTACTGACAAATATTCGTGCTGTCCTCTGCATTATATAAGTATATATTTTTTATTTGACGGTGATGGGGTATTAAAAAATTAATTTTCATGCATAGATTTATACAGCGTTCCTAGAAAGATTGGAAATCGTTTGGATGGAGTACGAATAGATACGCGTTACATCGGATTATCTGTACGAATGATCGAAAGGCGAGAAAGCGAGACGCCTTGCGCGGATGTTGTGGACGTCTTTCGTTTAGGGTTTGGTTGAGGGATTTGTAGGCAATACGCGACTGTACGTAACGAGGCAGTATGTCGTACATATTTATTAAAGTTAATGACCTTGCGTGTCGGCATCCCGGCGGTTCATGTCAGCCCCACTGCTGCAATACGAATCTTGTACATATCACCGCATACCGGCACCCCTAAAGCATCTCTCGTCATCTAGAATAAGTTGCGTCTGCTCGACGAATTTATCGTCGTATGTACACCCGCATCGCGTGACTCCTGTGTGTTTATATCGGATCTCTGTGTGAACTGCAATTAATAAACGATAAGATACCCAACGATGTTCTTGCACTCGATACCTATCCACCGTAATTACCGAGCGTAAATTGCGAAACGGAAAATTCACACGGCAAAAGTACGTGACTAGTCGGCCACATCGCAGTGCCTTTTAAAATACTTTCTGAAGGCCGAGTTAATAACGACACTCTTCCTTCGATTAAGAATCGTCGATCGTATAAAAAAAATATTTGCAACTACCTTCAAGATGTAAATTATTCAAAATCCTCTCCGTTGAATTAGGACTTGTGTTATATGAAAATAATATAGAGGATGTTTGTTGGGGGGAGAATGATCGATACATTAAGATCGTAAAATAAATTCTCTTTTCGCACGAGTCATGCGTACAACGCAGTATGCGAGGAATTTTTTGCATTTCCCGTAGGCGCAAATTAATTGTCGTGTCGTTTCGTGAGTCATGTTTGAAATGGCGAACCGAGGATGGTCGAGGCGGCGCTCGGGGGCAGTCGATCAATCGATTAGCAGAGTCGATCTCCTCGCGCCTGGGCGTTCAGTGTGCGTGCGTGCGTGTGGGATGAGTCATATTTTGTAGCAGTCACGGGACCAGGCGAGTCGTGGAACAGGGGGACGGTTGTCAAATTGAACGAAAGGTGCTGTAACCTAATTATCAAGTGTCATTATCTACCCAAAAAACAAACCGAGAAAAAAAGTAAATCCGGTTAGAGAATAAATCTCCGTGAAGGAGCAGAATGTTCCGCGGTGCCTATAACTTTGAGAAATTGTTGGGTAGGTTTTACTTGACCCTTGTTTTCGGTTTAACCAAGATGTCGTCGGCTGACGTACGGCCCCGTAATTTACGGTCTAATTGATTGCAGATAAAGCGACGAGTCATTTGCAACTCGAGCCGGATTGGCCCGTTATCCTGCAAATTTGCGATGCCATTCGACAAAGCGACGTTCAGTAAGTTTGATTGTAATTGTTTATTTCTGTTTCGCTAACCTGAATTTAACCTCTTATCCCGAGATGACAAATATCTAGTAATGGCGTTTTGCCCTAAGAAAATACCTACGTGTCGCTATCGTTGAATACAGTGCAATCTGTGTCGTGTTGTTTTAAACGATTAGAAACCCTTGTCCATGGATTAGCATATGTTTCATTATATTTTGTGTATCCGCAGACCAAAAGTAGCACTTATAGCTATAAAAAAGAGAGCAACCAATGCCAATCCCCATGTAGCTTTATATGCTTTATTGGTGAGTCGCAGTTAAAGATCGAATGGTACATAAACACGCTCGAATATCTTTCTATTAGTTCCTTCGTTTGCTTGCATAGGTCTTGGAATCTTGTGTAAAAAACTGTGGGTCTTTGATCCACGATGAGATTTGTTCAATATATTATATGGAACAACTTAAAGATTTGGTAAGAACTTCGCCTCATGAGAATGTAAGACTCAAAACTTTGGAACTCATTCAGACTTGGGCATACGCATTCCGTAACAGCCTGCAATATAGGGCAGTTCAAGTAGGTGAACATGGGTTATAAACAGTGTTAATTTATTACGGTTCACATTAGTTCTGACGACAATCCTTTTAGGACACTTTGCATATTATGAAAGCTGAAGGTTACAAGTTCCCCGCTTTAAAAGAAAGTGACGCCATGTTTATTGCGGATACTGCTCCTGAATGGGCAGACGGCGACGTCTGTCATCGTTGTCGCGTACCATTTAATTTTGTGCACCGTAAACATCACTGCAGGGCATGTGGTCAAGTGTTCTGTGGTCCCTGCTCGAGCAGAGTATCTACTTTACCCAAGTTTGGTATCGAGAAAGAAGTGCGTGTTTGTGAAGCGTGTTATGAGCAGGTTAACAAGTGAGTGTCACTATTTGTTTTCTTATAAGCATCTTTACATGCAGTTATTTACTACATCGTATATCACTTAAGGCCATCCACTACGCAAACGAAAGAAACGGATCTCCCAGCTGAATATCTTAATAGTTCCTTGGCTCAGCAACAGCAGGTGAACAATCACAGTTAATTGAACTATATTTTGCTATCTTACTTATATACTTATCAGATATGTATTGTAAAGCATATATCTGACACCTATTCGTCACTCCATAATCAAATTAGTATACAAAGATGGCTCCACCTAAACATCAGGTATTCTTATCTAATATAGAAAATAAAAACGATATTTATAAGAATTACAATGTTTCTAAAACTGTAAATATATCACTTTGCTTTAAAATTTGTTAACATTGTTAAAAATTGCTATACAAAAAATTTCAAAGTCAATAGCTGACTTAACCGTACTTAGCTTACTAGATTTATCATTCATGACAAGAGAATATTAACCCTCCGAACAGTTTTATGAATGCTTTATGTACTCCACTCATTGATACCGGATCATCATCAACTCCTAGGTTCCGCCAAGAAAAAGTGAAGCAGAGCTCCAGGAAGAGGAAGACCTGAATTTAGCTATAGCCTTAAGTCAGAGCGAAGCAGAACAAAAAGAAAAAGAAAAAAAGCGTGCAACCAGCGCTTTGAAAACAAATGCTACTGCTGTCTCTAGAACAACATATTCTCCCCCACCATCACCGGTTTGTTAAATACAGTTAATGGTGAATTTTTCACCTTCCGTTTGGTATTTACTTACAATTTCCCACCTGCGCAGGGACCCAGTCCAGCACGAATAGAAGATGAAGACGATATTGCACCGGAGCTTGCAAAATATCTGAATCGCAAATATTGGCAGCAGAGACAAGTGGTGATAGAAGAACATGATTCAAGACCAGATGTTACAAGCCCTTCTGCACCGAACATAAGTAGCCCTATGCCACAAAAAATTATGGTTGCCAAACAACAAAATGGAGAAGTTGATAACCAGATAGAAGAGTTTGTTTGCACACTGCGAACTCAAGTTGAAATTTTCGTTAACAGAATGAAAAGTAACTCTTCAAGAGGAAGATCAATTGCGAATGACACTTCTGTGCAAACCTTGTTTATGAATATCACGGCTATGCATTCAAAGTTAGTATGTTACAAATCGCTTTTTTTTTTTATAGACATCCGTTTAAATAGTTTTTACACGATTGCCACATAAAACTGTTATTCCCAGATTGTTAAGGTATATTCAGGAGCAAGATGATAGTAGAGTGTATTACGAAGGACTTCAGGATAAATTAACTCAGATGAAGGATGCCCGTGCTGCATTAGACGCTTTGCGGGAGGAGCATAGAGAAAAGGTCAGGAGACAAGCAGAAGAAGCTGAGAGGCAGCGTCAAATGTTGATGGCTCAGAAGTTAACGATTATGAGGAGGAAAAAGCAAGAGTACTTACAATATCAGCGTCAACTGGCATTGCAAAAGATTCAGGAACAGGAAAGGGAAATGCAAATGCGACAAGAACAGCAAAAGCAGCAATATATAATGGGTAATTGATACTTCCATCGTAGTTTTATCAGCTATCATTCGAAACTTTCAAACACAGAGGAAGTGTCTACGGCGATTTTACATTTCATACTACGTTCAAATGTCCATTTAATTTTTCTGTTCTTTAGAAGGTTATCAAGCAGTTTCAGGTTTCATGGGACCGTCTCAAGGATCACCGGTGCGTCACGTGCAATATCAAGGGCCTGGATCTAATTGTAACCCGATGTCACCGACAAATCAAGGAGTTTACATGTACGGACAACCCTCTATAAACCAGTACCCTATGCAAGGTTACAACATGCCACCCATGAATTCCTTACCACCTCACATGATGGGGCCAATGCCCAATCAAGATCAACAATCTACCGATCAGCTAGTCCAAGGTCGTGACAACATAGGGAGGGTTTCCATTTCTGGTCCTGGAATGGTAAGTGCATCTATTCGCAACCTCCATACTTCCTCCCTATCCAACACTCATAAGCGTTCAGTAGAGTACCAAATATTCGTCTCAAAATTTTTTTGAAGATGTCACAAATGACAAAACCTATACAGCAACTTCAGCAGACTGGTGGCCATCAGATGGGTCCGGCACCTGGTCAGCAGGGGCCACCTCCAAGTCACATGGCGCAAACACAAGCTGCGAGTCACATGCCAACGCAGTCAGCGCCTGCACAGCAGATAACACAGCCAGGACCACCAACCCAAATGGTTATACCTGCTGTACCTCAGGGCCACATGGGCGCACCACCTCCGCAAATGCCACCTAGTGCGCACGGTTCTCAGCATGCTCAAGTCGTTGGACTGCCGCAGCAGATGGGACCGCAACAAGGATCCACCATACCTGGACCGCAGGGTCCGTCGTTACAAACTCACGTCTCCACTGCTGCTATGGCATCGCAGGGTACCACCACCATTCAGGTGCCTGCAGGGACTTCTGCTGCACCTATGCCGCCACCGAATCAAGCAATGCAGGTTCCTCAAGCACCTGGTATGCCAGGAATACAAGGAATACCTAACCAAGTACCGGCAACCCAATGTCAACCTATACAATTTCAACCAGCTGCGGTGCCCATTACATCGAGCGAACCTGCGCAGGCAAAGGAAGAATCAAAACCTGAAACGGCCGAGTTAATTTCCTTCGATTGAAAAGGTTTGTCGGAGGAAGATCAATGAATACTTATATTGCATTTAAGGTAATTAATCTCATTTTATCTACTTCTTTGAATTAAAATTATCGATCTTAAGTTGTACATCGTCAGAGTTCGCTTTCTGTCACTGGATGGTTTTCTGTACTCGTAGCAGGCATATTTTATAATTATCAATACCAATATAACGCTAAAGGAAAATTTCTATAAAACATACCGAATGGGAGTAACATATATGGATAGAGAAGATTGATTTCTGTATGTATTAATGGTATTTATCTGGTAAAATTATATGTAGCTATATGTATAAAAAGGAAGATGTAACTACTAGCAAAAAAAAAAAACGAGAAAGACGCGTGTGGGGCAAAGAGCATAATAAAGCAATTACTTCGGACGCATGAATTTAATTTTCCTTGTACATATCGTACTTTTACAATAAGACGTATATCTCTTTTCTCCTTTGGGCGATGAACATTTTCATAAATTTAAGTTTCTGATAGAAATTTATATGACGTATCCAGATTAATAGTAATGTATTACAACTTTATGGAAGTGCATTGTTTCTATAATACTACCATTTATCGTACAAGAAAATCACGTTTCTCAATAGTTTGGTTTTACCTTTAATCCTTCGCTCATAGAAAGTACCTTGCCATTAATATATACATGGCTTAATTACAAGGATTGTGTATTAGCGATGAATTATAAATTTACTCGAAGATTTAACTCGTACCGTCTACGTTAAAATGAAGTGTACATACAAAAATGTTCGAAAGATAACCGTAAAAGGATCAAATAATTTTCATCCATTCGCTTCCTTATCTTTACAAGTTTGAATCGTAAAAGCCTACGCTATCAGTGAAGTAAAATTTAACCGGTGCTCAAGGCAGCGTCTACGTTGTCTTTTAAGAACGAGTACTGCGAACTCAGGATCTTCTATTCTACAAATATAAACTAATATCGCTTGCCTAAATCAAAAATCGCGTACACATCGCTCTTTGTTTAAAACGTCTATTAAAAAAAAAAAAAAAAAGGTGACGGGTCAAAATTTCCTCTACCTCAGCGATCATACGATTTCCACTTGACCTTTTCTGCGTGGCTTCGCATCGCGTCCTTGAGGACAAGTGAAGGACGTCTCTTCAGAGTGCTTCCTCACCGATGACGGTTCGCCATTGGTCGAGCACGTAGGCACCTGAACGTCCTTCTTCTCTGGACAGATGTGCGGCACTGTCGAGCCGTTGGAAGTCAGGGACGCCTTTCGAAGGCGCATGTCCTCCAGGGGGATCTCCTCGCTGCGCGGCCTCGGCATCTTTGGCGAGCCGTCCCTGGAGCGTATGCCGTTCTCGTGGCTTTTCTCGGCGACGACGCCCTCGACGCGCTTCGAACTCGAGGGAAGACCAGGAATGGGTCGTGGAATATTCTCTCTGCGCATCTGTGCCGCGAATCCAGGAACTTTGTTCACCGTGAACATGGGCCTCGGCTGGGCCTTCTGTCGTTGGCCACGTCCTATCACGCCTGGAAGAAGATACCGGGGAAACTCGTTGCGCGATGTTACGTAGAATTCTCAGAGCAATTGTGGTGTAGTAAATAGAGGCTCGGACTTTCGTACGGGAAAGCTGCGTTTGAATCCGGAAAAGTTTTTATGCCGACATTGTGTAATTGTTAGTCAACACAATATCCATATAACAACTTCGACTCGGACTTTCACGCAGGAAATCTGAGTTTAAATCTGGAAAAGTTTTTACATTGATATTGCGTAATTGTCAGTCAACACAATATGGATATAAAAATTATTGCTCGATATGATTCGCAATTTCACCAAGCAGGTTATTTTAGATCGACGAGGGTTACACAAGAGTGATCGAAATTTTTCTCTTAGGACTAATAATAATAGATAAAAAGGTTCGTCGATCGTTGTGTAATTTTTATCAAATAATTCTCGCACTTTACTTACGTTCATGGCGCATTCCTCGTAGCGCATAATTCGGTGGTGTGGACGAGTGAGGCATACTGGTTGGTATATCGAGCAATCTTGCGATCTGATTCATTTTCTTTTGCCTAGCCTTTATCCTTCCTTTTGTCAGCCTACGATGCGAGATATATCGCGATGATGAAGCTTATATATTTCGAGGTACATCATAACAATCGCCTAGAATGTGTCACCTTTGTTTTGCGGCCATACATCTAATGTGATCGTCGAAAATGAATTTTGCGGATAGCAATGGGACGCGATTGCCCGTACTGCTGCTGAGGGGTTTGTATATCGTCAGGTGCAGACATCTGGAATCGTCCTTATCACCCGCTACTTCGATATCTTGAAGGAACCCAACTAATTTTGCTACCCCCCAACCGAGCTTACTGGTGTCAGGTTCGACCAATATCAGTTGCACAACGTCAATGACCAGGAAACGACGTATTTTCTGACCATCCTTCCACACAACGGTACACGCGATCAGATCGCTGTTGTCTGTGCAGAAAATATGTTCGATGCAATCATCTTTTTCAAAGAAAAGTCGAACAGGATTATAGCGAAATTGAGCATGTTTTACTTAGATCTAGAACATTGTTGACTTGTACGCAATTGGCTGGATTAGTCAGGGGTAACTGTGCCTCTACTTCCATACTAAGTGTCAGGGATAATTCTCTTATTAGAAAGAACACTCTTATCGCACGACGAGCCCTTTCGACCTGTGCAATCATTGATTTCACTTTCTATTGATTAGTGTTAATCGGTCTATTTTATTCATTTTATTTTATTTGCACGCAGCATGAAAGGTCAGTGGTTTATGATGTACTCACTTCTCCGCAGGGCAACCTTTTGCTAAATTCAATGCCGGTCATTGGTGTACCGGTCGGTGGTAGCAGAATATTACTGTCCATCATCAGCCACTCGACGTTCAAAGGTCGTTTCTGAATCTCGCTGTATTCATCCTCGAACATGTCCAAAAATATATCCTCGCTCTAAGGTGAGAAACCATTGAGGTTGTTTCCTGGTAAATATTGGTGAATAGCGTACCTTGTAAAAATTTTTGAGAAGCGACGTGCTTTGTTCTTTTACAGCCTCTATTGCTGCTATGTGCGAATCCCTTAAAAGATTTTGCCCTTCGGATATTACTAATTGGCTCAGCAGTTTAATTGTTAATTCCAATGTTACGAGCCTTACTTTAGCATCTAACAAAAATATCAAATTAAAATTATAGTGTGTACTTAAAGTGGCGGCAACTTCAGAGAAGTGACATACTTGTATGACAACTTAGAGTGATAATGTGGATCAATCTGTCGATTAAAATGTCATTGTACAAATTTCTTGTATTACTACTTTTTGATGGTGCCAGCACCAAATCCAAGGTCTTGCGATTGATGCCCTTGAAAACGAAATTATATTATTATAATTATGTTATGTCCAATATACAACATTAACGGATGTGTAATTACTTACTTGATTATTAGCCAAAGCATACAATAGACATAATCCAAATAACGCGGCATAATCATTTTCTGTGCAAAACAGAGAATTCAATATAGTCTGCAAAAATGGTTTGTTTCCCAGTGGCTCAACTGGATTATTCTGTGACTGATGCGGGGTCAAAGGACTTTCCATCGCTAAGCGCTGTTCCTTCTCTTCGTCGGTCACATTTAAATGTTTCAATTCCTCTAACTGTTCTGTTGGAATGCTTATATCTAATTGTTCTGGGCTCAAGAGAGCAGGTATATTCTCCGTCATGACAGTATCGAAGGACGTGCTTGCATGACTGAATTCTTCCGTCATGCCATTGTGCTTCTCACTATCATCTTTAGTCTCATCCGTATCGTCGCTCTCAGTACAAACATCTTCTGTCGTGAGTAAAGAATCACTTAAATTTTCAAGGGACTTTTCTAAAGTTTCTTTTGGTGGTGAAAAACCTATTGGCTTGTCTGACGTTATTTCACCATACTTTTCGAGCACTCTACTCGCACCGATTTGAATGGTATCCAAATCAGACATTAACATCACAGCTGCTAAAGTATGTACAAGTGGCCCGTGGGACACTATTAAAAAGACTTGTGAGAGTAGAAAAAGAGCCACAACAACGCTAACATGTTTTTTTTCGTCCTAATAAACAAGAGTATAATAAATACTATTGTACCAGACAAATACACACGACTGATAGTTAAAGACTTACCTGAGTTTGGCACAAAAGATTTTTATGCTTCATAAGAGAATAAACGTACAAGGGAACCAATAACTTATGCAGTAAATGTTCAGAGAGGACCTTGTTTAAGTCAGATATGTTTAAGCAAAGAATATCGTTTAAATAGTGCAAATGATCTAAATGTTCTGCTACTAGATCCGATAATCTGTTTTGACTTTGATGGCTAAAAATATAAAATATTTTGACAAACATCCTCCATTATAATTTATATAGGTCAACTTACTCAGCATCATTTCTGACACAAGTATCCAGCTCTATTATGTGATTACCGATAAACCATACAAGATTGCTAAAATAGGGTGCAGCTGTGCGATCTCTTATAAATGCAAGCATTGATGCATCTTCCACACGGTAGACGTTTAAAGTTAACGTTCGCACAGCTATACGGACCATCCCTTCAGAGTGATTGAAGAACTTAATTGCTTCCGTGTAAAGAGGAAAATCGTTGGTATGCTAATAAAAATGTTCAATTACAAAATATCTCTTTGTGGACGTATGTTGTGCAATGATTGTGTAATGAGTATAGAACGGTAGTGTCTCCATTAAGAAAAAAGTGTATAAAGGCAAACCACCTTTTATTTACATTCCATAAATCATGGCAAAAAATGTAGTAAAGAATTAATATAAAATGAATAATTATGAAATCAGCAAAAGTGAAATAATAGACACAGAGGGTTGTCACGTGTACCTCGTTTACCTCGTTATAGAAGAAATGGATAGTATGCGCATTCAACTTCAAACTCAAGGTTTTTAGAAAGCTGATATAATACGCCATAACTTCCTCATCGCTAAAGTCAAATTTGTGCACTATTATACTATTGACATGATTATTACTTAGCAAATAGTCTGAAAGTTAAATAAACACGTGTTACATTTTAAAGCCAAACTCAGCTAGATGCAATCGTAAGATATCTAAAACACTTACATAAAGAAGTTTCATTACGTATATTTTCAAATAATATATTAAGGGTTTGAAGGAGCTGAACACATACGTAGCTTCCACACTTTTGTTTCATGATTCTTAAGAAGAACGACAGCATGTTTTTCTCCAGAAAGAAGCTATAATACGAAGATATTGTATACGACTGCTTAAAAAAGTATGCAAAGCTGATAATGTTAAACTTGTTGAAACTTACTCAAACACGCTGCTATCATTCTGATCACCCCATATCAAGATCTCGGCTATTGAGCGCAAGGTTTCGACCAGCAATCCCCTGTTATTCTCCGACACAGTCTGGTTCTTCGACAGGACATTGTACAGGTACCTGGAGACGACGAAGATAACAACGTTGAAGGAGGTACACCTACACTAGCTTACGCATACATACTTGAGGTGTTCCAAGGAATGAGGATTTTTGGGCTTCCAGAGCCCTCCCCCGAACCAGCTGCGGCTTCGAAACATTTTGTAATGTAACCGTAATCGTGGCTGTATTTGTCTCACCCTCTGGTCATTCTCTCGTATGTTCAATGCGTTTCGCTAATATAAACGCGCGCGATCAGCATTATAAGAGCACAACGGCTATCCTCTCGCTCATCGAAGTGTCTTTAATAGCGCAATGAGTCGTCGCCAGTGCGATAGAGCAGATCACATCGTTCAGGTTAACACCGACGTCCTTATCGAGCTCATTCTTATCTCTCCTTTCACTAATTCCCGATCGCTGAGGTGATCGTCGATCCGCGGTCGATCTTTCCGCACATTTTCGAAATTCCACGATCACGAAACAGAATTGGACTCCGCTGTACCGTGGATTTTTTGCGACGCAAAACGAGACTCAGCTTCCATTACCGAATGAACTATGAACGTTCGTGGTTTAGGTTAGGTTTGGTGCAACGGACGTACGTGAAATTTATACGACAGTATCAATGACAAATTGGGAAAATCGCGTTTGAGGGTGGTTGATTGAATTTCGTTGATATGATATTAGCCGGATGGTGCGAGGATTTTTGGAGAGGCGTAGAGGTCACTCTGACGGGTGCTAATCACGAGGCATCGTGTTGACAGAATGCAAACGCACTTTTTTCTACTATTGTGACAAAAAATTTCAAGTGAATCATCGACAATGAGAACGTTAGAGCTGTACAGCGGAATTGGTGGGATGCATTATGCGCTTCGAGGTATATATAAGTCAAATGCACGTGGACACGCCGTTGTCTACATTGACTAACCTATATCCTTATTAAGCTCTTTGTTGAGTCTATGTTATAGCTGTACTTTATATTACTCCCTTCTCTGTTACGTTACTAAAGAAATATGTTAATTATTATAGAAATAAATATTTGTTGTCATTTTTTTTAGAGAGTGGCGTTGAAGGAGAAGTCGTAGCTGCGATTGATATAAACAATATCGCTAACGATGTCTACGAGCACAACTTCCCAAATGTTCAGCTGATGAATAGGAACATACAGTCTATTGGATCGGACGAAATAAATAGTTTGTGCATAGACACAATACTCATGAGCCCTCCTTGTCAACCATTTACCAGATTAGGACTCCAAAGGGACACTTTGGACAATCGATCTTTCTCCTTGCTTCACGTTTTAGAACTAATTCCCAAAATCAAAAGCCTCAAGTATATATTGTTGGAAAACGTGAAGGGGTTTGAAAAGTCTCAAGCGAGAACTGAACTATTAAAGTGCCTTCAGAACAGTGGATTTCACTGTAGAGAACTTATTTTAAGCCCGTGTCAATTTGGTATACCAAACACGAGGCACAGATATTATTTACTAGCTAAGCGAAAACGGTTAAAATTTTGCTTTGAAGCCTCCCAATGCGAGTTTTCCTTTCCTGAGGAGTGCATTAAGCTTTTGCCGATTAGCAAGCATACACTCTTGGCGGGGAAAGATAATGTAATTAATCCAAGGACAGGCAGAGAATGTTATAGGCTTTTGAATATTGTAGAAAACTGCGGAGGAACAGAATTCTTAGTACCAAGAAAGTTGTTGCAAAGGAGGGCGGGAGTGCTCGACATACGGACTGCTAACAACAATGGTTCCTGCTGTTTTACGAAAGCTTATGGACGCTTCGTGGAAGGCACAGGTTCTGTGTACTGTCCATATTCCGAAAGCTTGATAAAAGAAAAGTATGACGAGTTTGGCAGGCAGGAAAATGATTCGGAGAAAGCATTAGACTGTTTAGAAGAGTTAGAATTGAGGTTTTTCACTCCTAAAGAGGTGTCGAGGTTAATGTGTTTTCCAGAGGACTTCACATTTCCAAAGCACACGACAAATCGACAGAAGTACAGGCTACTAGGTAATTCAATCAATGTACATGTAGTTAGCAGATTAATTATTTTATTGCACACTGAAATAGATGGTACGTGAGAGCTTGTATTTGAAAATATATTTTTGTACCTGACAAATCTTATGTATTGTTTATTTATGTTTTTGTACAATGCGCATTGTCGATGTTGAAACATTGGAGTACAAATTTTGACATCGTAATACTGAAAACGAGAAATATTTAAAAGCATGTATTTATATTTCCTCCTTATTAAATATAATTTGGGCAGGTCATTAAGAAATTCAGTATGCTTTTACATATGAATCATTTTTATTCGCCTTATTATCATATATATATATATATATATTATAATGGCCGGTGCAAAGAACACCAAACGATATAATTCACAATCATAATTAACTGCATTAAAATCGGCAAGAAACTATTACTAGTTAATAGTATTTGCATAAGGCATGTGTTCTTTCATAGAATCATTTAAAGCAACCACGATCTGATTATGCATTTGTCGACGTACATCAAAGTTGCTTCATTGCTTTATTATCCCTTTAACACGCATTACCATCATCCACAATCTTTCCGTAGACAGACATCCTAAAGAATAAAGATGAGAATCTTATATGGTCTCCAATTCCGGCGGAATGTGAATTTTCTTGTCCGCTGCAAACTTTTTCAATGCCAGATACTTCGAGTGCCAGGATTCAATCTCTTCCCTCATACGATTGTTGTCCTCCTGCATGGCTTCCATGTCTCTATACTCCTGAGTCTTTTCTGACTCCAATTCGTCCTTCTGCTCGATGCGCTTTATACGACAGCTAGCCGCATAACCCCTGTTTTTCAGCGTGCGCCTCCGCTGCTTCATGCGCACTATCTCTTCTCTAGACAATCCTCGTAGCTTCAACTGTCTGTTCAAATCCCTGACCGATATTGTCACGAGCTCGTCGTCGCTGATGTCCAAGCAAGGGCCTGGAGATAATGGATCCTGCATTCGAAACATAAACCCAATTATTATTCAACTGACATCCACAAAATTATCCTAATTGATTTTAAGAGAACATAAGGTCATTTCTGTCTTTCAGCTAGTAACCGAAGTTGCTAATAGAAATCAACAGTAATCAGTATAGCGGAAACGTCGGTTGTGTAGCATTGCGCGATTTTAGAAACTTCAAAACCAATCCCTGAAACTCCAAGACTAGATTTTGTGAACGACTCGTGATCCATGGTTGACGTTTCGACACGTTGACGTCATGTTAACGCGCTTCCCAAAGAACGCACATGTATCCTCAAAAAGACGAGACGTACGTGTGCATGTTAGGTAGTAACCAACCATTTTTATGGACCGTTTTCCTTCCATGTGCGTCAACCGATGGTTAACCCCTCAGGTACCGAATCCCCGTGGACACGAAAAGCTGGATTTTTCCCTGACTTTTACGCTGTTAGGATAGATCTGCTTAGTCATTGTAGAATCCCGTGCGGATCAGATCGCCATTTGCGAGGCGGTAAGCGACGTCCTGAAAACATCGACCCTCTTCCTTTCCATCGTCAATAAATCAAAATAGGCCTTACGATTTTTTTTTCTAACTTCATCGCCGAGTACAAAACTCTTTCTTCTTGGTCTCTGCATTACCGACCAAAACTTTTGTCATGATAATCATAGAAGTAAAATGTCAGCCCTTGAGATAAAGGAACGACATTACCCTCTGAGACTATCAAAGAGAAAGGGAAACAGATGGCGCTGGGCAATGGAGAAAGTCATTGCAAAATTTAAATTCAATTAGTTACGTCCGTGTGATCAAACTCTTCTCAGTGCGGGATGTTGGTTTCAAAAATTTTCTATTCATATGATAAATATCGCGTGTGACATGAATCGACAGCTGCGTCTACTTATCGAGAGAAACACGTACATGAAAAAAACCTTGTAAGTCATCTTAAGACGTATTAATATATTCCCTTTCCATATTATAAATATGGATGCTCAATGGAGATGTCAATACTACCAATATAATCGAAATATCATTATGGTTAAATACTCCAATCTAATTCGTGTCGTATTGAGAAAAATCTTAAAGCCAAGTACAAAATTGAATATCTTGCACGTCAATACTTTGTCAATAATTACACATAATACTAACTACACATACTACTAATTACACATACTAATAACGCGATCAGTGGCAGACTAGGCACGAAGCGCCGTATTATAGAAGCACCGGAAATCCCTGTGCTTATCGTAACCACGTATACAGAGACTCGTACATTAAGTACGTATACGATTAAACCGAGCTGCACTTTGAGGTCTTACCTCGGCTGCTATTGGAAGCTTTAGCAACATCCTAAGCTTCTCTGCCTGGATACAACTTAGGTATTATATAGATAACTTCCTTGTTCAGACTGTATAGAAAGCACATTCTTTTTTATTTCTAATAAAAATTTCGTTTCATCTCACGCATCTTAATTTTTTTTATCTTTTATAAAGATTTCATTTTCAGCCATTTCGATTTATATAAACGACGCACGTTCACTGTTCGCACCCATACAAAACTGCATGCGTGTAGATTTTCTGATAAACGCAAAAATACCCTTTCCACACCTTTTCCTTTATAATCGTTTGCTCACCACGCGTGAGAATTTATCGATTTAATTTTAAAGGTCGGTGACTGAAGTATATTGGGTCCAGTAGGAAGAATGCTCATTATCGATAGTAATTTTCCCTCTTGGATCAAACAAACTTCAGTCGCTGATCATTAGAACAAGAAGAGCAATAAATATACTTGGTCCTGATTTAATTTCAATTTACGGTTTTTAACCAATTTAAAAACGATACTACCAAGTGGTCAACGATAATCCACGCGTCTATGTAAAGAATCTTAGGGATGAGGAAAAATACAAGATTCTTAATTGGCAAACGAGCGAGGATTCTAGGCGCGTGTATCTACGAAAACAGCTTTCGAGCGCGTCAATGTCCTTCGAAACGGAGGTCCTTTCGGTTCGACGCAACTAAGCCGAAGGATATCGCTCCCGCAATAATATTGACCGACTTGTTTTTCTTCACCAGGTACCGGCAGCGCCTATTATCTTCCAGTAGTAACTCAATAGCCGAGCAAATGGCGAGGATGGAGAAAGGTTGCGAGGGAGGAAACGGAGTGACGGTCGGTCCCACGGTTTTCGCCTCCTTCTGCTCCCAGGTAAGAGGACTTCGCTCAATTCTCACAATTGTAATGTCGATTTGACAAGTATTTTTGGTTTTCAAACGTAGAATAGATTCTGTTTTTTTTTCAAAACAAACTTTCATTTAACGCGCTGGGTATTCGATGTGTTTCTCGAATTGGAAACTGAATTATCGCCAGTTCGATGATATTAAATTGGGGAAAAAGAATTCTATTATTTTTACGCGAACTTCGAGACTTTATTTAACCTGATTTCTATGAGAGAGGCATTACGAAGCTACCTTTAAAATGGCAACGAGTTGTAGAACAAGATGGTGTATATTAAACCAGAAGTGGTCATCCGAAACGTGTTAAATAAAGTCTTGAAGTTCGCGTGAAATAGTGGATTTCTTTACCCAACCTAATATAATATATTAGACATTATCGTTGGGTATAAAAATCAGATATTGGGTAACAGGAAGTAAATGAATACATAGTACTAATATATGATAGAAAAATAAATAAAGAGAAATGCACGGTGGAATGAGCATCAATGGTGGAAACGGTGTGAGATAAGTGAATATATCGAATGTAAATAATTCGATGTTGGATGGTAAGAAGTGTATTGGATATACAATACAGTGTGAGGTTATACATGCAGGAACATCGTTGTATCGAGTGATTATCGGTAGTGAGAAAAGTTGCGGACGAAAGTAGTTTAGGAAGCGGGTGAGTGGATTCGTGGCGGCCCGAACTTTTCGTTACGAGTTATCGTTCGTCCTCGCCCCGGAGAATTGTTCCTTCAATATGATTATCCGAAAATTGCTTTTCCCGCGGATTATAGGGAATACGAGCTGAAAGAATTGTCGCGCGCACTTATTCTCCAAGCTATCCGTCCCTTCCGACAGAGTACTTCCGTCTTGAAGGAAGTAATTAACCTTTATCGGTGATCGTAAAACAAAGTGGCGTGGCAAATGCAAAATTAGAGATTCAAACCTTTTGGGTTGCCATTTGGCGTCATCCCTATAATCCATTTCTATTAATAAAGTACCTCCAAATCTTTTTTCTTAAACATTCAATTCTCTTCCTAAAAAAGAATAAATTTGGCTAGAAAGGGTCTATAATTATTGTATCGTAGCCTTTTATCTTTTCATATTTATATTTGTATCCAAAATTGATTTATTCTCATGGCGATTATAGATATGATTTTTAATCGCTTCCTACGATAGACGGTTACTTACTTAGACTAAGAAACGGTGCTTTACAATTTCTTTTTCTTGGAAATGATTAAATTCCTCCTGCCAATCAATTATTTCCGTCTAATGCGTCGGGGCTGTCAAGTACATTCGGTAAGCTCGTTTGTCTCGGCTTAAAGGGGTTAAATCCACGGCGGTCTGTAATCGTAAGTACGACGGTTTGTAACGCGAACCGAAGGCATCCCCGTCGAAAACGATTAGTCTGTGCGTCGTGTCGGAAGTGAGGCGTGGGAATCAGAGTATAATTAATCCCAGTCGGGTAGTTCCGTTTTACGGGACGCTATACATGAGTTACAATGGCTGTCCGAAAATTCACGCACGATATGAATGTTTCAAGAAAATATTACACATATGCTATATAACCCTGTACTGTATACTTTACGTATCGATACATAATTTACAATTTTTAATCGTAGACCTGCGTTTTTTAATCAAAATGATTTTTTGCGTGAATTTTGGAACACCTTTTATTGTATTTTGCGAAATAAGTGTACGCGGTTTGCAACGAGATTTTTGATAATATAAACGATCAGATCGCGGTATGTAATTGGATTTTGTCGCTGTAAGGTTGTTTTTTGTTTATGCTTACATCGCGTAAGGATATTTTATTATAAACGTTGATCGTGTATTTAACACCCCGATAGTTTATGTACTGATCGATATACGATATTATAACACTGACCATATACACGGCGTTTTATTTTTACTCCACCAAACGGTGTCGGGATATCTGATGATTAAAAATAAAAGGAAATATTCTATACCGTCGTTCGCTCATTTTTAACCGTGCGAAGCATTGACTTTGCCCGGTAGGATGCGAATGATAATTCCTACGTGTCTTGCAATATAAAATAGAATATGCAGTATTACATACATCATATTCATTATTTTATTTTCTCTATATTATAATACACTCTGCACGATACGCATGATTATTGTATATACAACATTAATAACCATTGTACAGTACATATTTCAATTACCAGCAATATCGCATGGAGTGTCCCAAAATTCACGCAAAAAATAATTTCAATTGAATACACACACAGGTTTACGATTAAAAATTGCATCGTAATTTATTTTATCGATTTACAAAGTATACAGTACAGGGTTATGCATGGAAAACATATCGGGTGAATGGCCTCCACGGCTTTGCTGGCACAAACGCGCTCTTTTTCTGAAATCTTCAAATCCTGCGAGGAATTTTGGGACACCTCGTATACAAGCGCCCGGATATCTGTGATTGCTTTACGAACGCGTGTAGGAATCACCAAGCGGGTTAGACGCGTGTCATAGGCACGGCCTTTCTAGACTACGAGCGAGGCTTGGTCCGCAATAGAATAGTCGGATAAAACACACACATCGATCAGCCGCTTCCGCGAGTTTTCGCAGGTCTATTCGATTTGTCGCAATGCGGCGAATCGAGTGTCCAGGTGTGCAACCAGCCGGCTTTGTTCTCGAGATTATGCAATCTAGACTTGATTATCCTCCAGGAACCGACGACGGGTGCTCGTGATTGGCACTATCCGTTTCGCTCCCAAAGACGGATATATACGCTCTTGTAGTGTCTCTTGTCCGTCGATATACAAGGTACATTAAAAAAATAACGGGATTTACTCTTTTTTTGGAAGAAATTTGATTTATTCGTCTATGTCAATGTTATCTCCTTTGAAATAGTCTCCATTATTGATACAAATTTATTCCAGCGCTTGTTATAAGTGAGACACTTCTGGAACTCGATTTTTGGAATGGCGTTTAGGTCTTAAATGATGCGCTTTTAATTTCATCTATGCTTGCGAAAGGACGACTTGGAGATTATTGAGAAGGGCGGATATCCGGATTGCGCTCGTTACGCCTTTGCATATAAATCGGTTCCTTTTTCATCGTACGTGTATCAGGTGTATTTTTTTTGTGGTACGCTTTGTTCTTTCCAGGGAAACGAATCAGGCTTCTGGAGAGGGAAAAAAAACTGGGGTGCCTTTCTCTCGAGACGATCAGCTGGTAATTCGGGTGCGAGTATGGTGATGTATAGCTTTGATACGGT
Source organism: Ampulex compressa (assembly GCA_038496175.1). Taxonomy (NCBI): domain Eukaryota; kingdom Metazoa; phylum Arthropoda; class Insecta; order Hymenoptera; family Ampulicidae; genus Ampulex; species Ampulex compressa. Next base: position 51,912 of record JBCFXI010000247.1, on the reverse strand, counting down.
GTAAGGTTAGATACGTATCTTGGGGTAAATCGTATCTTCATAGGGATCGGTCTTTGTCATGCGTGAGAATAGTGCGTGATCGATGGCGCTCCTGACCAACCTGGCTCGACGCTGTTATCCGATTAAAACCATTAAGGACAATTTTTCTTGGACAAAATTATTCCAGTTCGACGCAAAGAATTTTTCCATTTGGCGCATACAGGTTTTTCGCGTTAAATTCACCCTTTTGCAAAAGAAAATCACCCTTTCGCAAAACAAATTCACTCGTTTGCGAATTAAATTCACCCATTTCCCAATGAAATTCCATTTGCAAACGGGTGAATTTGTTTTGCAAAAGGTTTAATTACATTTGCAAACGTGTAAAGTCTCTAACGTAAGATAATTTCGTTTTCTCGTTGGATTTCAGCGAACTATTCCATCGATTTACGTTGTTCAATATCCTGTATTAGAATGTATATCTAACGGTCTCTTAGCGGTAACTTGGTTACCGAAGGTAGTACACAAATCACGGTTAGCGCTGGTCCACATTCGTTAGATGGTATTGACGCGAATGTAATTGTAACGGGTACCCTCGTTACAACTTTGCTTCCCTTGGCCGGCTACACGGCGGTCCGACCAAAGTGTCTGTTACTACTGGGAAGTTGTACCGCACTCTAACCCATAGATCCCCGCTATCTCTGTTATCCCAAAATCGGACATTTTCTCTCATTCGCGCACGACATCGTTTTAGGTTACGACGATTAGAACAACTTTATGCTATAAATACAAACCGATGATTTTCTCATAACGCTTGCATTGCGGGCAACGTTTTTACGTTTTACGTTTTTGCGCTATGTTACGTATTTAGTAACAATATATAGTAGTAGGTCTAATACGTATTTAGTAGACTTACGCTAGGGGGCGTGTATGGTATAAATACCATGGACGTTGTATGTACGGTGTTTGCGTTGCTAGGCAACGCTTCGCATTGTTTCTTCCCAGAAGTCTCGTTGAGAAAAACGAGATGGTTTCCGATTTATCGCGATTTTATCGAACGATCAAAGTCCCGGGAGATTCGCGAGAAAAAACACCCGCTGCGCGAGTAAGTCCGCCGCGAAGTATACCCGCATGACAAGTGTTAATATTAAATATAACATGTATTAAAGAGAATCACTTTTCATTCTCACCCTTTCCCCGCACGAGCATGAAATTGCGACTGTGGCACTACTCTTAACCTTAACATTTAAGGTGTTACACGTCCCCTTAAATTTTTAAACGCTTTGAAAAAACTATTCGTCCTCTGGGAACCGCACGAGGCTCCCGGGATAAAGAGGTAAAACGCGTACGCGCTAAATGATGTATACCGATACTCATAGGCGTAATGCTTTCGTGCATATTACATGAGGGGAAGCCGCGTTATTCATAGAGCGTCGACACGTTCGAGAATTTCGTTATCTCCGTGGCGGAAATTTTGAAGGTTGCCCTTGAATACTTCGCCACCCAAGGAATACGTCGCCTCGAAAAATTTTATTCTACGGCGTCTTAAACTCGACTCTACTTCTCGATACTTCAAACTAAACTGTTCAAACTCGACTGTCCCCCGTGCCTTAGCCAATCACGCATTTTCTCATGCACACATACACAGACGCACTTTTATACGCTCGAAGGATACTTAAAACTCCTATGCACCTTGTACATATCCTCTCATGGCGGACCACGCGACTGCCGCCTCTGAGACGCATTATTCTTAAGACAGATTATTTCTATCCTACCCTCGGCGCCATCGATCCTTATTCTTACGATTAAAGCGATCATAGCGCGATAGGCTCCTACGTGGATTCTACAAAAATAAACTAAAATCTTGGGAAATAATATAACGTTGGTCTGCGGTGCTTAAAGCAAAGAATATCCTCTTTCTTCGAGGAGCAACTTTCCTTGCTATTTACGGGAGCGTGATATCTTGTGCAGATTCACATTTCCCCTCGACGGAGTCGGACATCTTTTGTCGCTGCACCAAAGTTTTTATTCCCCTTCCACGACACGGACAGAGGGACCGCGTTGCATTCGTATCGCCAGTCGTAACCTTGTACGTATATTAAGTTTTTCGTTACTCAAAAGAATTAACGAGCTACGGGCTCGCAGCGTTGCGGCAGAGTGACCGATCCTCTTTCTTTTGTCGCGCTGCTTTGAAAGCGGAGTATCAAAGGTATCGAGGATTTAATTCGCGACAGAGGAGTGGCCGACAAACCGTGATCCTTATGCGCGATCCTGGCCAAAATGATCCATCCAAAGTGTCTCGGATAACGTCGGTCTGCTCTTAAACCCGGCACGCGTCTGTCGTTGAAAATACGAATTGATCACCTCCGAAAAGGGAAGAAAAAAAACGGTTCGGATTTGCTTTCAAATTTGTCGGAGTAACGCTGATAGATCGACAGAAGTATTATGCCAATCGAATTACTCGATTTTATGGGCGGAAGGAACGAATTCGTTTTTCAACGGGGAAACGGATTTGAATGGATAATAAAATTGTTTGCATGCAGCCAATCGCATTAACGATAAACAGACAGTCGCGTCGTATATGCATCCGGCAATTTTGCCAGCGGATTCGCGCGTAAACGGAATAATTCTGAAAAAACAATCGAGGGAAAGAGGACTGCGTAACGCGCAGTTCACATTCGGTTGATTCGATAAACGTCCGTTGGATTCTACCTTGATCCAATCAATCGCGCTTGATTATTTTCATTGATAATTGATATTCTTTCATTACCGAGCCGGTATTATTTGGCGACGCTTTATCGATTCTTTTCGACGCTCCATGGATTATACGGATTCATTTATGCGGACAAATAGCCTTTTAATTAAGCGTATTTCCGGTGCGCAGTGGAAACGGAAACGGATTGATGAGCAAAATTTATTCGCCGATATAGCGGATTTTCGACAAACCCATCATTTCGTCGTGTTTTTCTTTGTAGAACCGATGGCCATCGCCCCGCGAAATAAATGCCGCGTTAATCTAGGCCTTTGACATTTAATAGGCTCGGGAATTTAATAATGAAATTATATATTACGGATTTTATGCTCGATTATTTGTGGAAACGTTGGCGACGTTTAGCTATCCCAGAAAGATCGTGTTCATTTATCGCGGAAAGCAAGTCCTTGTTCTGGGCCAATCAAAAATTCGCACCTCGTAGAATTCCAGAAGACTTCTCAGCCGATTGCGCCGATTTTGGACACACGTTTTTTATCTTCTAATTCTCCACACTGTCCTCGTCATTATCCATCCTCTTCTTCCTCGTCATTGTCCATCGTCCTCATCTTCCTCACGAGCCAATCAAAAATTCGCACCTCGCGAGCTTCCAGGAGACTCCTCAGCCGGTTGCACCGATTTTGGGCACACGTCCTTCGCACCGTCCTCGTCCTCGGCTGTCCTCGGCCCTCTTCGGGCACCGCGCAGCCCCTCCGACCCGGCGCAGGCGACAGTCGGTGGCCGGACGTCGCGACGCGCGCATCGACACGAAAGACACGCGTGTGGCTGGCTCCTCGGCGGCACGAGGCGCGCCAACCCCCTCGAGGAGGACCGAGAGTCGCGCGGGTTCGAAGAGCGAAGCCCCTGGAAGCCGAAGGCCAGGAGGAAAAGGGCACCAGCGGATCATGCACAACGGCTGCTACTCGTTACGCGGACGACACTGATGGTTTGTATCAAATTCGCGAACGAATGCGGACGAGAATTGCTCATGGCGGGCCTTCTTGCCGATCCTCGAGAGTGCGGGGCCCAAGGGAGGAGCTGCGAAAGTCGTGTCCTCTGTGACTGTGGTTTGGTGCGAATGCAGGGCCCTCGAAGTACCAGGACGAGATTGGGATTTACGAAGGTGTTACGTTTCGCGACTCACCCCCTCGATCCTCGGGATCGACGGACTTTGTGAAGGAGCTTGTGTGGAAAGGTCGAGAGGTGATGGGGGAGGTTGCGATCCGGTGGAAGTTTGTGCTTCTATTATTCTTCGAAGATCGGTTCGTTCGTACACGCGCTCGTTGCGTGGACTGGCGGAGGGTGGATTTTGCTTTTGCGGGAGGAACCTCCGGGCGAAGTAGAATATTCGAGAGGGTCGGTTTCCCCTGTAGTGTGTCCGAGGACCCTGAGAATGTTATTCGCAATGCTGTGTCGTGAGCTTTCTCGAAAGGACGACGACCGGAGTAATCGGGATTCGGGCCTAGGTAACGAGCTCGTCCTTGGTGTACGCGTATCTTTAAGCTCGATGAAGCTGGGGGAAAACATTCCCATTTGCCTCCTCTCGCGCGTAATTACGCATTGGCTTGAAAATTTTGCTTTCCTCGTCCACGTTTCCTCGGGAACTTCTGAGTGTTACACGAATATTTATCGTGTACATACCTGTACAGCCATATAGAAATATAGTTGTATACCGTATACTAAGTATAGAAGCATAACCATATTTCTTGAATTAAACATATCTCCGCTTTAAAAAATGTCCTCGTCTTTTCTGCGGTCAACCTTAATACACACTCATCCTGTCGATAGTCAATCTTTGTATATATTCACGATATGATTGTAGATTCATGTCCTTATTTCACGCTTTCAAAGCTGCTACTTCTGTTACTTCATCATAGCGCGGTAAACACAAGGCTTTGACGTGCAATTTCCCGGTGAATAAAATCGAACGATATTTCAAAACCTGAACCGTGTCTTCAAAAGTGAAGGATACTTAATAACGGACGTTGCGAGATGCTCCGCGATGTCGTGGAAAATCCGCGTGAAAGGAATACAGCGATTTCGAGGTACAAAGTCCCGTTTGCTCGAAGCGAGGCGCGTAATGTACTCGATTAATTTGGACGATGATCGGATTACCCAGACGGATAGCTGCACCCGATGTAATTCTGGGCGCGCCAGATGTTAAATTCGAGCATCCCCGTTTTTCGCAGCGGATTCCTGAAATTTCGCGATCCATTGTACCAACGCACACTCGATGGATTGTCCGCAAAACGGTTCGCCAAGGTGCAACCGGATTGGAAAATAAACTGGGATCGCCGTTCGTAAAAGTCGGGAATGTAATTTCAGTGAGAAGAACGGGGCGAGCGATAAACTTGAAAATATTGTAGTTACCACTGCTTCGCTGGGAAATGAATGAATCGTAGGAAAGAAGGTACGGCGCCTTTGTTCTTGCCGTGAGAAATGAATAATCCGTTCTTTCCTCGAGTGCGCGATTATTAAACTTTTGGTGGAGCAACACCTTCCCCTCGGTTATTATTATTGCCTCGTTCTCCGTGAATTTCGAGTTGGCGTGGCAAGGCTTGATTAAAGATCGTTGAGTTAGAAATGAGTTTTGATATTCGCAAAATATGTGTATGTATATATTACGGTTGATATTTAAAGGATGGAGTCGAATTCTCAGATCTGGTCATACATCTCATCCTCTAATTTATCTTTTTTTTTTATAATAATAAGTTGAACTATGATAAAACACTGAGCAATGTCGTTTTTTAAAAATAATTTTTTCTGTTTAATGTAAAGTTTATTTTTCTGTTTCTCGCTTTGATCTGCAGGATAAAATTTGACCGTATATCAATGAAAGGGGAAGTGTTAATGGAGAAAGTTCAGTTTCGCGTTCGACTTCGATCAGCAGCTGGATATCTTTTGGAGGAACAAATATCACGCGACGCGATATATCATCGTCGTGGGGCTACGTTTTGAATGAAAAAACGCAGCCTGGCGCGAAGTGCCGTGCAGTAAGAACGTTACACGGGGGAAGGAGAGGAATATTGCCAATAAAATTGATGGGCGAATTTTACACCATCCTTGAGAAAGGTTCAGCGCGACACAAAGGAGAAACGCGACGGATAACTGGCGGAAGCGCATCGTGAAACACGAAAGGAAGATGTTCTAAGATACGATACTTGGCGAAGCCGCTGGTTTTTTCCTCCTTTAATAAAATCGCAGACTTCTTCGTGAATTTCGATGAAACGCGGATGAAGGGTCTGCATTGGGTCGTTTTCACGTCCTATTATTTCTATATCATCGATAATCTGTCATTACAATTTTTATTTTAATTCGATGTATATACTTTTTATCAGCCACTCTCATATTTCACATAATTTTTTTAGAATATCTAAACTCGTATTTTTATACCTTCGAAAAAATGCCGCTTCGAGTCAACGAAAACGAACACCTCCGACTCAGGACCTTACGAGCGTGAACAGCAACAATTTGAACAGCAAAAGACAACATTTCAATCCAAAGCTTCCCCTCGAAAGCAACGAAACTTGCTTGATTTTGATTACAAGATAGGCGTTTAAAAGTTATTTAAAAACTTCCACGTTTAACGCTTCGCAACAACGTCACGATACGCGGAAAAACCTTTACAAACTCTTCCTCGATCCTGTGCAAGGCTTCGAATAATCTCGTAAAAACGCACGGAACTCTATCCGAAGTCTTTGAATAAAGATCGTACATATATATATACCAAACGTACATTCACGTCGAGCAATCGATAAATCCTTTTATCTCCTCTCCCCTTTTCAACTATTTCTCGGATTAATCCCAGGGACGATTCTTACCGTATATTACACGATTAAAGAGGAACTCGCGGAGTGCTCAACGCTGACCCATATTTACCCTCGATGAGAATCCAACGATCGCCCCACGAAGGTGGAACTTGGAGGGATATTTTTTTTTTTTTTCCCCAAGAAAACTCCCCTTGTTTATCGACATTTCTTCCACGAAAACTCCTGCGTGGCTGGACTTTGCACGCGTCTTGAGGGGCATAAATCGCCTCTGGTCCGATATTAAAGGACAAGCGTACCTTGCAGGTCCGCCAAAGCCGATGGCGTTGGCGTTTTATCGAGTCGCACCTTTTTCGCGGGGGATTTTCTCCGTTGGCTTCGCCCTCGAGCCGCTTCGCGGTGGCAAAGAGTTGAAAGACCAAGGAATGCCGTTCGTACTTCGAGGAAGATATTATTCCCGGCACGACACGCCGCGTTTTCTTTTCCCCTTTGAGCCGCGTATGAATTATTCACTTCATCCGTGCTCACCTTTTTAAAACTGAGGCTCGTAGCCGAGGAAGAAATCCCGGTCATCGCTTCTGAATACCTTTGCGCGATCCGCGAACTGTAAATCCCGGGATTTAGGGGCCGCCTTAATCGCTGGATCGTAAGAGTGGAGGCTCGCGTCGGGAATGAGATAAAGGAGCGAGTTTAAAACTTCGATATGAATAGTGTTTTTTTCTGACGATGATTTCGTGATTCTTGTTTCCACGAGGGAAGGAATTTTATACCGTGGCTTTAGAATGTCGATCGTTTTGATGATCGACTATTGTGTCGTTTGTGGTAAATTACAATATATCGAGGATGAAGCTAAGAGGTGATTTGAAATCTTTGAAATTAATAGTGTTTTTCGTATCTAAGAAAGAAAAAACGTTTATCGCCTTTCAATGTTAATTATTTCGATGAATAATTAATTGATCTTAATTATTTGACGGATTTTTATACATTGAATTATATCGAGAATGAAATAAAGGAGTGATTCGAAACCTTCGATACCAATAGCCTTTTTCGAAAGATGATTTCGTGTGTCTTGTGTCCTCGGGGGAAAAATGATTCTTCATCGCCCTTCAGCAGCGATCATTTCGACCAACCCTCTTGCATCCTGGATAATTATTCGCGTCGTTAACGAAGCGGAAGTGGCCGTGAAAATTTTGTATCCTTCGTTACCCGTATAAAACGTATGTTTCCATTACCAGCGTATTATTCACTTCACTTGACTCCCCCGAAATGTCAAGAGGAGATTGTATGAATTATTCAGAACTGACGTGGCGCGTACTCGTCGTTTGTCTTCGGATGAAAAAAAAAAAGGGAGCCGGATTCCTTCGATTACCATTGCCAAGGCCCGTGAATCAGGATCACGCTGGAGGCTTATAAGGTCCACGGTTCCTTCTTTCTTTTCGCAAAGTTCTTCGATTTGTCAGTACGATTTACTCTTTAGATATATCCTCCCGCTCCTAACTAGCCGCGTTTCCACGGCGGCGGACATTTTTCAAGTCTCACCGTGCAAATCTTTGACTTTTACTTCTCGAATTTCCGTAATCCTAACTTTATCCTGCGATTCATTTTCTTTTTACTTTCTAATCTCGTTACTTTTAGTTGGGCTTTTGCTCGTTTAGAAACCATGTTATCCCAGTGGATTGTTATAAGTAAATGTTATCAATATAAAAATTATATATTTTAACTTAATTACATTCGTAAAAAACATAAATAATGAAAACGCAGGTTTATAATAAAAATTATATATTTTATATCGATTCGTAAGAACATAAATAATGAAAACGCAGGTTCATAATAAAAAATTATGTATTTTATATCGATTCGTAAAGTATAGAGTATAGAGTTATGTATGGAATAGCGTAAATGGCCTTCATCACCATTCTGGCTCCTTCATCGAACATTTCAAATCTTGAGTGAATTTCGAGGCAAGTCACATATAGCAGACATTTTGCGAAGGATGGATCGAGGCTTCGTTGTACGTTTTGCCCTTTCATTCGATCACTCTGGATTATTTCCACGGTAATCTCCAAGGCTCGAGGATTTCATCCTCCGGACCGATGTCATCGCGGCCGCCTTTCGTTGCTTTTAAATATTCACTTAGCACTTCGTTTCTCTTCTCGTTTTCCAACGTTTATCCACGACGACATTCCCGGTCTCGTTAACTTCAAACCCATCCCTTTCATCTTCAGCCCCCAGCACCGGCTTCCCGATGCTCCACGGCCACTGTTTCGAAGCTTTGAAACCGCAACCGCGTATTTAACTCGCCCGCCGATTTCTCCCTGGCGAGCATCGAGCTTTTTCAACGCTAGAATTTCAGTCGCCTCTTGGAAAAACTCGCTCGGCTCTACGACGCGCTTTTCCAGATTTTTCGCGATTTTAACTTGCGTATATTATATTGATGCATTAAGATTTCTTTTTCATCCCACTTTGTTTTTTTTTTTTTAATGTGAGTCATGTTCTAAATATGAGGAAAAGTGGTAGTTTTAATACAGATAATTTTTAAATAAAATACAGTTCCGATGCTGAAATTGGTTTGATGTAAAAATTAGCGTGAATGTTCGCTTCGTCGTTTACTCCCATATTTTTTTTTATTTGTTCTACACTTCGTTATTTCCGAAAATTGATTTATTTACTATATTTGTTCGCGTATCGCTCCTTTGGAGCCGAGAGCGTCTCAGACCGTCGAGCTTCTTCTTAACCGTGAAATTCAACGGTTCGCCCTCCAACGGCCAAGCGATAATCCGCAGCGGTTCGATTTTATCGAAACGACATCCCTCAGGTGCGGATTAATGGGCTTTCAGGAATTGTGGAGCTCCACTTTCTTCACCGCAGAAGTTTCCGACGTATTTCCCATTTACAATTATTTCTCAATTACTAAAATTACTTCTCAGGCACTTGCCAGGGATTATGAATTTGCGGGAACGAGCGAGTTGAATTCGACGGCTCGTTGAGGATCTAATTATCAGCGTTTTTCATCAATTTACTCAACTGTGGTTTGAAAAGATTCTCCAGGCGGAGTCGCATTATATATTAAATATTTTAATAATATTCCTACATCAAATATTAAAATCTTCAATATATAATACTACTCTACCTGGAGAATCCTTTCAAACCACCCATGAATACATTTATAAAGAAACACTCGTGATGATTCGAATATTTTAATAATATTCAATATAACTAATCACTTAACAACGCAAACGTTAAATCGAATACAATTTTAAACGTATCGAAATAATTCGATAAAGCTTACTAAGCGTATTATCACACGCAGCGTTTCTCCTCCGCAGAGATGTTAACCGAAAAATGACTTTTCCACTCAAACGAAATTTCGAGCGTCCAATTAGGAACGACGGTTGGACACGTCGTACCCTTCCAGGCCAGTTTTATCTCTTATTACCGCGCGATTAATATCTCCTGTAGACCCGAATCGTTCAGAATTAGCGGCGCGATAATATCCCCCGAAATGAACCGCGCGGTAATTAAGGATGATTGATGAACCGCGAGGCGGAGGTCCCATTAGTAGGCAAAAGTATTACAAGGAGGAAAGTATCGGACGAAGCGGTGCCAAAGGGGACGCAGAGTGCGCAGAGAGGACGAAGAGAATTAGCCGGCCAATAATGGCTTTATTAACGACCCACGCGCGTCTCTCGCGCGGTGCCAATATCGCGCGATAAAGGAAGGAGAAAAGAAGCAGCTCGTTACTCGATCGAATCCCGAGGAGAGTGTAAAGCTGTTCGAGGAGACGAACAGGAGCGCCGAGGATATTTCGGGCTGTCGTTAACCGAATTATGAATCGTAACCGCTCTCGCGGCGGAGGGAGGAGTTTAATGGGCGCGCACCATCTTTGTTTACCTTTGTAATATAGCGAGTTAAGACGTATGACTAAATTACGAGAGCGTTGATGGGATAATTAAGGCCTTTATCGCCTTATCGTCGTGTATAATGCGTTAAATGCTGTTTAATGGGAGCCTCGAAATGTCAAAGGGCGATTATACGAACCGCTATCGTTATTTTAGTGGTATTGAATAAAGAGTGGGTGTCCAGAAGAGGCGTGTATTATTTCCTCGACCTTTCTTTTGGGCACAACACTTTTCACGACTTTTGAAAGCGCCTCTAGACTAGATTCATATACCATTCCATTTTAATATCGTATTTTACGCTAAGGCTGCTAGTTGCTTTTTTGGAAATATTCGATACGTTATACGTATGGAGCGTTTATTTTGAAAGTGGTGTAAGTTTATTTTCTCTCGTTTTGAGAAAATCAAAGGTTAGCATATTTGTCGATCGAAAAATGTCCGTTAATATTATCGAGTGTGGCAATGTTTCTACTTGTAAATTTCAATGATTACGCAATTTCTTTTGTCGGCCAATATTAAATTGAACGAAGCGTTGGTATTTTCTAAGGCATTAAATACTGACTGGTTATAAACAAAAAGCTTACGCTAAATTAAGCATAAATCACGTGATATCTCATTTTTCACACTGTCCATATCTTAAGGTTAAACCTTACAGGCACTTTCTGGATATATTAACAGGTGTTTCACATTGAATTCATCCATTTGCAAAAAGATCATTGACCTTTAATCACTCATGAGTAATTTATATTCGTAGTTCCAATGCTAACAGCTATTCTCCTTCGAAACCCTCCTCATGCTTTTCAATCACTCTTCCATTGAGCGAGCTGAGAGACATTTTTCTGCTCTTAGCGCATGCAGGTACTTATTATTGTTTTCATCCGACCGGACGTCGTTGGAACTCGAAGGAAACCTACGCGGCCAACAGATTTCCTCTCTTGTCGCGATGAGATTAAACGGAGTAAAAACTTGACGCGCGTCCTGTTTCCAGGGTCTTATTTTCAGCCATTCCACGCTCGATGTACCTTCCCTCGACATCGATGCGGCCCGGCCCTTTCTTCGATTCCGCTGCAGATATCCGTCCGGAGGCCGGCAATTTTATTTCGAGGCCGTAACTCGCGGCTCGGCCTTGCGCATTCGGAAGCAATAATTCTCGTCGGCTTGCGCGAATTCAGGGACTGAAATTTGCCCGTAATTCACCGCCTTTCCCGCAATAATCGGCGCTCCTACAGTTGGCCGAATTTAAAGCGCCTTCCGTCGGCGCAAAAACCGACGCTCCTCCGCAATTACGAGCGGATCGGTTCGCTCTCTTAATTACGCCACCGGAGGATATTGGATCGCTTCATAAGTTCGTGCGGTTTTGGAGAGAGCGTCCTTGGAATTGGAGGATGGAAGAGGCTTTGGTGAGTTAGGTTAAAGTATTAAGAGGTGCAGGCTTTCTAATCCTTTGGTGTTCATCTGAGATGGGAGTAACGAAATGCAGGTGATTATCATAAATTCGTGCGGTTTTGGAGAGTGTCCTTGGAAATGGAGGATGGAAGAGGCTTTGGTGAGTCAGGTTAAAGTATTAAGACGCGCAAGGTTTCTGATCCTTCAGCATTCACCTCAGATAGGACTAACAAACCATTTCTCAAAACACTCATTTCTTATTTATATTGCACCGCGTTTTATTCTTATATGAGACTTTTCTGTACAATCTATGATATATTATTATTACATATACTTATTTATATATATTTATGTATATATCGTATTCGAAGACGATACGAGAATCGTTCAACATTACCCTCCCCGCGAATCCAAGAAATAGGTGTCATGCACAACGCGTGGCTCGCTTTAATAAACCCCGATGTCTTAGTAGTACCTTTAGTAGCATCGCGTTTAATTTAATAAATTGATGCAACGCAGCTTGCGCTCCAGGGCAATCCAGAGCAGCCGTGTCGCCGAAATTCCCCCAGATTTACGAGCGCAGTCGATGCTCCCAGCGGAAAGGTAATTTTCGTCGTTGGAGGATTTACGAAGGGCGCCGATAAAGTCTCGCTCGGATTTCCGCGGAAGGGGATGGCGATCGCTACGATCCCTCGTAAAGGCTCCTCCGGTGATCCTGACCCTCGTGGCCAGCCGCGATGCAAAGCAGGGCCCCGTTAAACCTTTGCACGGGCTATTAATCCGGACACGTCAAACGCGCGCGAGATAAGTGCGCCTCCTCCGAGGGATGCGGTTTGCATCCTCGATTGGAGACTCTCCAGTGATTCCTCGTCGCGGCCCACTTGAAATTCTCCTGACGCTACTTCGGATCTGCGCGACATTTTCTTCTCGCTTTTCCCTTGAAAATCCTCTACTCGAATTTGCTGTACAAGTTTTTAAGGATTTTTCGGTACATCGTGGAAATATTTTCTAGTATTTGGTATAAATGTTTTTCTTCTCGCTTTTCCTTGAAAATCCTCTACTCGAATTTGCTGTACAAGTTTTTAAGGATTTTTTGGTACATCGTGGAAATATTTTCTAGTACTTGGTATAAAAGTTTTTCTTCTCGCTTTTCCCTTGAAAATCCTCTACTCGAATTCTCCGTACAAGTTTTTAAGGATTTTTTGGTACATCGTGGAAATATTTTCTAGTATTTGGTATAAATGTTTTTCTTCTCGCTTTTCCTTGAAAATCCTCTACTCGAATTCTCTGTACAAATTTTTAAGGATTTTTTGGTACATCGTGGAAATATTTTCTAGTATTTGGTATAAATGTTTTTCTTCTCGCTTTTCCTTGAAAATCCTCTACTCGAATTTGCTGTACAAGTTTTTAAGGATTTTTTGGTACATCGTGGAAATATTTTCTAGTATTTGGTATAAAAGTTTTTCTTCTCGCTTTTCCTTGAAAATCCTCTACTCGAATTCTCCGTACAAGTTTTTAGGGATTTTTAGGCACATCGTGGAAATATTTTGTAGTATTTAGTACAAACATTTTTTCTGGCTTTTCCTGGAAAATCCTTTATTCGAATCGTGCGTGTAAGCTTTTAGGGATTTTTATGTATATCGTGGAAATATTTTCTAGTATTTAGTATCTGGTATTTAGTATAAACGTTTTCTTGTCGTTTTTCCTTAAAAATCTTTTATTCGAAGCCTTCACAGGTGCTTATAGGGATTTTAGGTACATCGTCGAAATATACTATGGTATTTTCTATAGTTTTATCGCGGATGTGGATAGTTATATCGATTTATCGACGTTTGGCTTTGGACCGCTCGTGCTTTAAAGGTACAGTACATGAGACGTATATGAATATGCTCGCAAAGTAGCTGGTAATACCGGCGTTAATGCGCGAAGGGAAGCCCGGGGTTGACCGCTTTTCTCTTACTCAAAATTGGGCTTATACCGCGTTCAGAAAGGAGGAAAAGTAGCTCGTATGCAGATAGGCACGTTTCTCCTCGTTACGTTAATGCGAATCAATCGGCCGCTCCCGAATCCTTTGTCCCCATTCTACCCCTTGCCTCCGACTCGGCGGCTTTGTTTCTTCCTTTTCTGTGCCACGCTCCATTATCGCGAATTTTTCGATACGACAGCCCCCGCCTGTCAGCAGAAAGAGAAACACGCCGTGGAACAAAGGCGGATCTCGCTCCTGGCGAAATGCCAACGGCTCCTCGCTGCGACGTTGGTTTCACTATTTTTGCATTCTCCCCTTTCGCCCTCCCACGAACCTCGAGCTGGAGGGTAAAAACGTGCGTGCCACTGTTTTCGAGGGTCTAGGGTTTTAGTGGAATTATAGACAAGTATCAAGGTTAAAAACATCGATCTCTTATATCGAGCAGTGGAAAGGATTGTCACCATAATTTGTGTCCTGTAGGATGTTTTTGTTAAAATGAGTCACTATGTTTTACATCTATTTTCAAGGGTCTAAGGTTTTAGGGAAAGTATAGACAAGTATTAAAGTTAAATAACATCGATCTCTTATATCGTGCAGTAAAAAAGATTGTCACCATAATTAATATTCTGTAGGATGTTGCGTAATAATGAACCACCATGTTTTGCTCTGGTTTGCTTATATACAAATTTATATTTAAGGGGAAATAAAATACCGATATACTGATTTCAACCCCTCGATTTACTTGTAAGGTTAAAATAATTCTATTGGATCTTAAAGTTCTGCGATTGGCGATATTCTTAAGTTAACGAGGAGCACGTAATTGTGGTCGAAACGTCGCTTTTGTAAGCAATGGGGGGGCTCTCATTCTAAATGAGAGCTTAGTGGAGGTATTATATGACGCTTGCTTATATACAGGGTGTCGCAAGAAAATGTACTCACCGTCCGTTCGCCCGTTATTCCCATATTTAAGACTAGAGAAAAGATTGTTTTCTACAGCGCAGTTAAATTTCTTCATCTCATTTAGACTTCTCTTCTATGCCGATAGACGCTTGCGTGAAAACTAAATATATAAGTAATGCACGAGAAAGAAGTGGATAAATGTCTTTGGGATAGTCTTTACCGTATCCTTCGATCTCTATCATTGATTAATGGCAGCACCCATTGTTATGAAGCAGATATAGTTCGAACGTTTGATCTATCCGTCTCTTTTGCACGCGGCCATCTACCATTGCGGATGGGTTTAATCGATGGAGAGCAAAGGCACTCTGGCAGCACTCTGGATATTAATGTTTCCATTGTAGTCTGCTGAAACAATTTACTCGCGCTCGTCGTTGTCGACGCTAATATAACGCTCGTTTGCAATAATGCTTCCAGCTCTGGCCCGGCACCGAATATTATGCGACCCGTGGAAAACTAACAAAATGCACGGACTATTTCGTAAACCTGCGGATTATAGTGGCGATAGAAAAAAGGGAGAAGGACTAATGGGATTTTAGTGGACGAAGCATTGAGTTAAAGCATCTACCCATATTTTTACTTTAACTTTAACTTTGGAAATATAGTTTTATATTTAGTGTCACTGGAAAAATTACAGTGGAAAGAAAAATAAATACAATACAATACTCTTCTTTTTTTTCAAGTGGAATAATTAAGTATATCTTGTCGTTTCGAATCTATGATGTCGTAATCGGGCGAAAAATGGCTTCACCATTGAATCACGATGTGGGGCGAAGGAGAAGTCGTGGTTTATGGTTGGATCGAAAAAAAACCTGGACGTTGACCGTCTGGCTTTCCAGCGCTATCGCTGATTTATTGCCGACCGTATCGATTGCAGTCAATTTCCATTTCAGGCTTCGAGCTTGCGTTTAAATCTTAGGCTGTCGCCTTTTTTCGGCCAAAGAATCTTATACCCCCGTGGATAAAGAGTTGGCAGACTCGGTTTACTTCTAGAGACGCTTCAGGAGTTGGTGTTTTAAAGCGCTACTCCCTGGGTCCGCTTAATGTAATATACATGTAGGTTACTTGGCTACTCCTGAATTAATGTTGATTATAAATCCCTCCTTGGGCACTTCTCCTCTCGAAAAGTACGACGAAGAAGTCCTTAAGTAGCGCAGGAGAGATGGGTGTGAATGGAGAATATAATTCCTCTTTAATGCCATTGCGCTTAGATTATTATCGAGACATATCGCTCAAGGTCTGCATTATCGTATTGTATCTTCCATATATTCACGTTGTGAATGATGAGCTACCAAACTAAAATTTCTATACACTTCTCTCGTTCATACAATAATTTGATTCCATTTCCAAATGGAATATCCAGAGTATCGCGAATTTGTTTGAGGCTAAATTCTATTGGTTTCGAAAGATGGATATTTTCAGCTACTGCAAAGAACTCGATCCGAAATGTGCGAGTGCAAAAGGGAAGATTCTTTAACCAGATTTGAGGTTACGTGGAAGCAAGTTTCGAAGGTAAATATAGTCGAGATTTTGAGATAACACTCGAGGCCGAATAATCCCGCGGATAGTTCCTATAGCGAGGAAACCAGGGAGAAAACCTCAACGTATATTTGATACTGATAGCTTATTTGTGCCGCGATAGTGTTTGATAGTCCACCTGTACGTGTGAATAGCACGAAAGTTGCGTATTAACTCCGTATCCCGAGTTGGCTGCTATCCAATTTGCAGTGGTACGAGCGCACGATTGTACCTACTTAAAGCCGCGTTATCTTATGTCCTTCCACGCGCTTTCTGCCTCGGGCAGAAATTTTTGTATTAAACATAAAGAATATGGAAAAACCTTGAGCCTTTGATAATCACACTACCGTACTTTTTTCGTTAAGGAAATTCTTGTGGTTTTTTTAATTCCGTATTTAATTCTGTATATATAAGCTGTACAGGATCAGATGCAGAATTAAAAATAGCGGGATTAAAAAACCACAAGAATCATTATGCTCACGAATTTCTTTAACGAAAAACTCACGGTAGTGTTATTATCAAAGGCTCGAGGTTTTTCCATATTTTTTATCCAGATTCATAGAATAACGCTCACATCCTCACTGCTATCATCGAGGTTTTTTTTTTTCTAAATCTTTCCAACGTTCTTCAGCGTGACATTTTAGCACCTTGAAGTGCGAGGGTATAAATAAGAAGTGGAGGCACTTCAATTCCATTTCTCCCGATAGAATCGATTTTGCAAACAGCTCTTTGGCCCTTAGACTGGCCTCGTTTCGTTGGCCGTGGAATTTCGATGCGCGGAGCCTTAGCGGTTGACCAAGAATAGTAAGAAGGACGTACGTGCGAGAAATGGAATTACCGAGATTACGGGACACTCGCGGTGTATAAACCGGCTTCCGGAATCCGGACGTTCGTCTATTTAATTTCGTCCGCCCAAATATATCGAGGCTTAGTCGTTCTACGAGCCCCGCTTCGTGTATCCGTGCACGATTTTATCCGCAAGGTTGCTCGATAAATCCATCGGCTGCGGCGACGAACGTTTCGCGGATACTGATCCGAAATTCTAAATTTCGCAACGATCCCTTCCTTACCGATACAGAATTTTGTATCCCTACTGTAAACTGCCTTCGATCTTGATCCTAACCTCGGATTAAAAATTGCACGATTTTACTCTAACTAATTCGAGGCTTTGTACGTGTATCGTAAAGCTGCCAGGAATTTTCTCATAAGAGCAGCGGTATAACGCTCTTCGCGCAAACTCAGCTGGAGCTTTAGAAAATGCTACGCTCGGTTTCGTCCGCGTTTTAATTTTCCACGCCTTTGGTAGTTCTTCGCGGCTCGTAATTAACACGTATTTCCCCCGCCCCTCGAGCATTACGCGCCGCTCGTTCCTACGTAGGAAACTAGTTATCCACGAAATGTCTTTATCTCGTGACCTTTTACAGCGCTGGGCGCAATAAAGCGCAAACTGCACCTCGTGAATGCGAATATATATATATATATATGACTTTAGATAAATATACGGCTTTGTCGCGTGTGGCCCGATCGGGAAAGTGCGGCAGTAAAATCGCGTACGTATGCACACTCCATTCAACGTCCGCGAAATGATTCATGAAATTTTAATGGCGCGGCCCAGAATAGAACGAGAGACGCGAGGCAGGAAGGAATTACTCGGCAGCCTTCGAACAATCGCGTATACACATCTCGTTCCCCCTCGAATCCGTTAAACGGAGCTTTTAGCGGCTTTCGAATGGATCGGAATAGAGGATAAGAAAGAGAGGAGGAACGAGTGAAAAACAAAGAGAGAGAGATATATATGTATATAAAGAGTGAGTGTGGTGAAGAGAGAGAGAGAGGGAAGGAAATTGATCCGTTTCTCGACGAGGAAGTTTATACGATGAACTTTAGCCCAATGGCGCCTAATGTAACGCTTTGAACGAGCTCCCGAGAATATAACAGAATTTCGAGCCCTATGCGCAAAACTAACGCGAAACGACCTGCAACAAGGCTGAGTCGATTAAATGCAATTTGAATTTTCCCTCGATTTAGCTTACGAAGCGTGACTCGAGGCTGAGCTTAATATCGATCGCGAGACGATGCGATAAATAAAGAGATAGAGTCTGGGGGAAGTGAATCGACGATGAGCTACTAGAGAAAAATTCTCGATTCGTTTGAGGCTTGTACGAGCATCGTGCAGGTTCTTCATAATCGCCACTTGCTGCGTGGGTTCGTCTTTATTTATTCGCGATTGCGGATTCGCGGTTTATGTATCAAAGGGCCGCAGCGTCGTTGCAAATCACGAAGATACGATGATATTCGTACGATGTCCCGATTAAGCCGTGGGACGAATCCTCTCGAGTGATGGTACGCATCCAATCCTGCGCTTGATTCGATACCGGTAACTTCAATCGAACATCATTGCTAATCGCTCCGCCCGAAACTATCTGCTTAACCGTATACGCTCGTTCTCTTTGGCTACCCGATATACGGTTATGCCAATATAATTCCATTGGTTTGCCAACTGCTCGTCGAGAGTCCTACTTTGTATCGAGGAAACGTGTACTAGAGATAATCTGGATTTTCAACGGAAACGATTGTATATTCGTGAACGTGCATTTTAGAAGTATATTGAATTACCATTTACGAGCATCGATATTAATGTTTTTATATATACCACTACGCATTATCTTACTTTAAGATGTTTGTAACTTTAAGATTATTAATGCAAAAGCGTGGGAAAAAATTGGACCATCCGGTGATCGTATTGGTTTTAATAGTAAATATGAAATCACGCTTAGTGGTATATATATGAAAATTTATATCCGTGCTTGTAATGGATTTTTTCGAATATTTTAGAAAAATATGACAAGGTTCACCACTGAATTCTACGCGAGAAACTTCATAATCGCCACGTCCTGCGACTGGCGATCGTTAATAATCACCGCGCGGTATAGTCGCTTAATTAATTCTGTCCATTAACATCAATCCATGCAAATGGTTTTGCCGATTGCGGCGAGTGCGGAATTAATCGAATCGAATAACAGGCCGTGATTGCTGATACGTCCAGTCAATTTCAGCGGACCGTGACGCGTTTTAAGGCAAGTCGATTCTACGAGGAACTTTCGAGGCGATTAACAAGGCGCGAATGACATTAACCTCGTTAAAATCAGCACGAGCCTGAGTTTAATAATTCGATGGCATCGAGGAAACGGCAGGAGTCCCTTTCGAAGTTACGTAGGGAAATTCCAGTGCTGCACCGGACGTAATTCACGCGCGTATACTAGAACAAAGGGCGATTGCACGACGAGTACTAAATTCCAGTTAATTAGTTCTTTCACCGATTTCTGTTCCCACGCTGAATATAGCTCGGATCGCGGCCGCATGCCTGACTCCATTACGAAGTTTTTTCATCCAGAGGGCTTTTCGATCAATATCATCGTTTTGGAGAAGAATTAAAGCGTGGTGAAGTTAAAATTGTGGGGAATAGTTAATATCAAAACTATTGGCCATTTTCTGAAAATAAAAGTTCTAACCTAAGCAACTTAGTCACTTCGCTCTTCATTTAATTCCAGAGAGTATATAAATAAACTATTATTGTTCGTAGAAGAAGTAAGGGACGTCGAAGAAATATAATCATTGAGCCCGCAGGAACAATGTTTCTCGATCTTGAGCAATAGGAAGTATCGCTATAATTATCAGTATTGGATCGCGCCTAAGGCTTCCTCGCGTCACTGCTCCGTTTGACACGAATAATTGGCAATTACTCGAACCTCCTTCTATTCCCGTCGATATCTTACGACCGAGTCAGAACCATACGATATACAGTTTTAATTACATCGCGGATCATATAGAAATTAATTAACGTCACGCGGAGTATCTTGTGCAACGAACTTTAGCTCCACAACCGAATGAAATACCTGTCCGATCAACTTACCGCCATCTTGTATATCAATATACCAAAATTCAATTTTAAATCGATCATTTACGAGTATCAGTCAGTCTTGAGCGATCGATTCGAAATTGAATTTTTCTAAATAGATTCTGACCAGCAAGATATATACACACTTACTTGCATAGAGAAGGAATAACATTAAATATATTAAAATACGAACACGAATACATAAGATAGTCTTCTTTCGGTTTGAACTTCGTTGCTTAGCAACCAATAAACAAGCATCAGTCAGCCATCTTAACATCACATGCACACCAATGTCGCCATATGCATACATATATAAACGCACACATCAACTTACGACTAAACCGAAGAGCGATCAGCATCCCTTCCTCGATCTTCTTCTTTCAAACTGTCCCTCGATCACGCCTTTGTCCCGCCGATCAATCGACGCGCACGACTCTTGGGACAAGTCAACGTCCGAAGATCCTCGAAATAGGGGCGCAGGAGGCTCTCCTCCGTCGAGGAATGCTAGGGATATATAGGCACAGTCCCGTGGCTCGTCCTTCCGTCGAGGATTCCGTTAATTTCCTGCGAGGCTCGATATAGGCTCCCCCTGAAACAGTCGTCCTGAATAGTTTCCGCGATTCGCAGTGTTCGAGGACGCGGCGCAATCCCCTTCTGGGAGCCAGGGCCAGTATGCGAAATTCCTCGAATGACTTGTCGCGAATTAAGTGCGCACGACGCACCGCCATTCGATCATTGAAATAGTTAAGCTTCGACGGGACGATCTTCATTCACAGTCTGACAGCGTGCGCTACTCTGGAGAAAGAAGGTTTAGCACGATTTTTTATCTTTCATCTGAATTTGTATTTTAAAAAATAAAAGCGAAAGGGGATGTTTAATATATTGATTCGTACGGTGCAACGAATCTTGGAAAACCTTAGAAAATTCCGGGTTATTTATATATAGTAGGGTTATGTATCTCTCTCTTATTTCCAAAGTCGTATTGTACCACGTAATTTCTTTATTCACAATGTTCGTGAGATCTGTGCCATTGCATATTATACATCTATCTCGATGCAACGAAGGTGTGTTAGTCAATTTAATTATGTCACGAATTGATCGAAGCCGTAACGATCCTGGTGCACCTTATTAATCCTCAGGATGTTAGGACGGGAAGAACAACAAGATATCCGAAGCAGTTTACGCGGTCTACCATTATTCGTGGTTTTAGTCGAACGGTCCACTATCTCGCAAAAGCCTTCCTCAAGCTCTTCTCCAATTTAGCCAAACAACGTGCTATAATTATCCTCACTGTGTACGAACATCGCTGTTTTCACAGCGCAGCCCGTAGGGCTAAATGTCCGTCGATTAGAACTACGTTTTCTTGCTGATCCGCCGTTTCCTCGTTCGCAGAAATTTCGGAACGCGTCTCTTCCTAATTTAGAATTTGAATCATTGACAGAAGGGTGTAGAAAACGTTTTGGAAATTTTCGATTTGAATATTTGAGCGAATTATATAGAAAGAGTGCGGGACTTTTGTTTTATGATATTTTCTCTTTAACTCATAAACGTTCTGAATGTTTGTAATACATGCTTGATTTCGATCAGAAAAATCAACTGACAATCGAGCTTTCAGCGCGACACCAAGGTACGATTCTCGGATCCTCAAATTTGAACAGAACCAAACGCTACGCGACAATTTCAACCTGGCCTTCCGGTTATCGGTATCGCTCGAGGTTCTAATTGTTTGCTCGCAAAATGGGCTTTCCACGGGCACGAAACTCGCATGTAAGATCCCAGGCGTCGCCTTGGCAGGCAAATCCTCATAAATCAGGCTCTGTTTACACCAGTCCCTCGCCCTTAATCCTCGAAGGCCGAGGCGGGGCTTAGACTTCGCCTGATGAATGTTGACTCGAGTTCCCTAGAACCGATTTCAGGCTTTCGCGAGGAATCGCAATTAACCCTTTCGGGCCTACGAATCCGCACGCTGGATCGGATAAGTCGATCATCGCGCATTATGCACTCCTATACGCCACTGATGTCCGGATAGTGCGATCGAGAAGACGGAAGTAGTTGCACGAGAGGAGAGCTTTGCAAATGCTGTACTTTGGCACACTGCTGTGCCACGATGATTTTCTAGAGAATATAAAAAATCGTTTTTGGACACTGGTTTTATTTAAAGGCTTAAAGGTTTAAAGGCCCTCGACCTTGAACTTCTTTTTAATACAGACTCGCAAAGGTATATGTTCATCGAAACAAGCTCAAATATCTCGTTAACAAATCAGTTATTACGTTCAAATTAATTTTAATCAAATAGACGTAAGCAAATACCAAACTACAAGTTTTATATTGAAATTTAAAGCGGACATTTTCTCACACATAACCTATACAATATACTACAATCAACTACTACTTATATTATACGAATCTTAAACAAAACTAAATATCTATATACATAGATCTATTCAATAGTGTTTTGTATAAAAAAAAAACATATACCCAACATTCCAATCAACGCACTTCCAAGCTGTCGCTCGCGCTGTGCCGCGGAATTATCTAAGATTACTTTCACTTTTAATCACCGCGGCACACCGGTGTGCCTCCAAGCGTAGCGGTTGTATCGCACACACGCACCTTCGAGCTTCCCAATTCCGAGGGGCTAAACTCACGGATTCTGATCCCATCTTTCCACGAGGACGGAGGAGGTCAGGCAGTTTCAGCCTCTTCGAGGAAAAATTCGGTCGGCCTTTGTTACCGCGCTGGCCGCCATCCGTTATTCTTGGGCCCGCAAAAAGCAAACTCATTAACCCCCGCATAACAGAAATTTCTCATTTACCCCCTCCTCCTCCTCCTCCTTCTCCTCCTCTCTACTCCTATCCCTTGGCATTCGTTAATTTTATATTCCACGCAGGCTGCCCTCTCGGCGTTAGTTCGAGAAAAATCTAATTTGCGCGTAACGCAAATTAATTCAGGGGGAGGGGGGGGGGGGGAATCCCTTTCGGTCCTTCATGGGATCCTGGAGCCACGGATGCCGCGAGAAGATCGTAATTAAATCAACCGTATCAATTTTCCTCCTCGAGATAAGAGGGACAGACCGGCCGTATCTTGGCTGCTTTTTACGCTTCTTTCCACGAAATTGGGAACGAGGCCTCGTTCCTTTGCTCCAGTCCAGCTCCTCGATGAAGCGCGTTACGTACGTTTGGTCATGCGCGAACTTGCGATGGGTATACAAATTTTCCTTGCGACTTTATTTATTTATGTACTTATTTATGGGTGGTCTGTCTTTTTTTTAGTGTTCAATATAATCGAATAATGAAAAGTAGTGCGTTGTTGAGGTGTGGTCGTACTGAGGGGTAACTGAAACATAGCTGCGCGTTATTCAATGTTACGTTCTTAAAGTACTGAAGTATAGAATTACTGATCAAACGATCGTTTCAAATCGAATATCTAAAAACTATCAATGACGTGTGCGATTAAATTGTAAAGAAATCTTTACTTAATCGAAGTCTCGATTGTAAAGTTTTCGATTGCAAAATTTGTCTTAGAGAGAAATACGCGCGATTATTTCTGTAATCACATCGTTGCACTGATTAAATACAGAGAAACTGCGCCAAAATGATCAATAGCTTAATAAATACACGAATCAGCTTAATAATTCTAATTAATAAATTCTCTAAATTCTTACCTCTGCTGTGAGTTGAAGGCTGTTAAAAGTTAAAGAAAACACGTACATCGGCGTGTACCATCCCAAAAATATCCTAAGTAAAATCTCGACGCGCATTCATCATCATTTGCTTCCAAGAAATTCTACGCGTGGCCGAAGACCAGAGACCTTTCGATCCATTACCAGATCCTGTACGCCTATAAATTCATCAACGGCTTGTCTTCAGAGAAGACGCCCTCGCTACGCCAGCACTTGCATTTTAATATCCACACTCTGCGCCACGAAGCCGCCATATTAGCGGGAACTTGTTAATGAGAAATCCGCGATGGGAAGCTCCGTGGGCGGGTTTGCGGCAAGTTTACGCAGTTCCGATGATCCGCTGCCAAGGCGGCTCGGATTTCGAGCCGCGAACGAAGAGCAAGACGACGAACAAAGCGAATTGTTAAACGCACATCCTTTCGCGAATGAAAGATCAAAGGCTTTATAGAGCGACGCGTCGCTTCTCGAATTTTTTACATTACCCTTTAGCCGCTGTAATTATATCTGAGTTTTTTCCCGCGGAGATATTCGATCAGAAATATTAGTTTCGCGTCTTAGATATTGTGTTTGACATACTGTTAGGATAGAACAAAGATTTCATCCCTTTTTAACACGAAGCCTCATTGTAAAGGTTAATAGAACAGTGTTTTGTTGCACTCTCCTCGTTTGGGGTAAGTTATTTTATTTTGACATTTTTTTTGCTTAGTCAACAATTATGATTCTTCGCTCGTTTCTCAATCGCGCATTTTCCAAGATTCCTCCATAATTCTACCGCAGGGTGTAACTCATTCTATCGGTCCATCGACGTCTCTTCTTAATAGCCCTCTTCTTTAAGAATACACGCGATGCGCATAAATATCCCCAGAAAGTGGCTGCTGGGGTTTATCGTTAAAAACTCTCGATCCCAAGCACCGCAGTCACTCTGCACTTTGCTGAACGAAAGCAAGCCGAAGCACCCTGGCTCCCCCGCGCATTGAATTTTATCACGTGGCATTAAGGTTGAAACACGATATTCTCGAAACGGAAAATGCCCCGAGTTTTTCCAGATCTTTATACCGAAGCTCGATGCCGAGCTTTACGACTTCAGGCGCCAGCAGGTGTACGAGCGGCGCTGCTCTGCCAGGGCACTAATTTTGCGCTTTACGCGGCGCTGTTGGTTTTTAGAAAAATCCACTGGCGACCCAGTTTGCTTTGAGGCGCCTTTTAACGGCGCGACATCGCGTCGACGTGGCCGTATTAACGATCGCAATATGAAATACGTAACCGCCCGGTTTTAGAGTCTATTAAGAACGTCTTTTGTGCAGCAGGCAGCGGCGCTCTCTTCGACACTATCGACACGTTGCGCAATGTCTGGGGGGGGCGGAAAATAGACTTCCAATAAAGCTGGATACGCTAAGCGAAGGCGAACGTCGTTAACTGGGATTTATTTTTTCAAGCAGCCGCGAGATAACCTTTCGAGCTTTTATTTTATCGACACCGAGGGGCGCGTGTATTCTCGTTCTTGCAGGAATGGAAAGCTGCTCGAGGAAGGTCCTCCGGAGGCGCGGATGCCTCGCGAAAAGGTCGAAGGATACGCTCTATAGAGGTATATTGCCAATATCGGTGTAGATCGGGAAGAAGGTAATTTTGATTTCGTAGCGTGAAATTAATCGCACTGCTCTACGTGCAGGAATGTGGGTGTGGGTATATGTGTGCGTGTACAGCTAAGCCCTTTTTGTATGGAAGGATATATGAAGAAGAAGTGTAAAGATAGTCTTGCTTTACTCGTTGATAAACTAGTAATAAGGATATCTCGAGAATCGTGTAAAGGTCGTCGCACTTCCCTGGTTAAGAAATTAATAATAAGAATATGTAAAATATCGTGTAAGGATAATCGTGCTTGCCCCATTAATACACTAATAAACTACTACTACTACTACTAATAATAATAATAACAACAACAATAACAATAACAATATGGACTGTCCAAGTTAAGTATAATTTCGTACTAAATAAATCCTCGTAGGTTTATTCAGTCCAAACGAATCATTACGTCCATCGATCTCTGTTCACCATTACAATATGTTCAGAGCGCGGTACTCTCAATTCGCCATTAAAATAATCCACCAATCAGTCGTCAGGATCGTCGCATCCTTTCAGACTCACTTGTATGCTCATCAAAAGGCCAGAATATCCCTCGAGGACGACAGACTTATTCAGAAGTTAGCTTCTTGAATTTTGATGAATTACCCACTGAAACGGTCCCCTTTTCCTCCTCTCTTTTCCTTTTCTTTTTACGATCGACAGCAGCTATTGCATCAAATTGCACGGGACGAAGGTTTGGTGCGTCGGATTTTCCACGACATCCAGCAGCGTCGGTACATCGTTATTCGGTCCCTTACTGCGCTTCGCCTTCGGTTTTGCCCGCCTCTCCCCAGGCTTCCACGATGAAAATTGCATTTTCTTGCCACTGAAACTGGACGATGCAATTACTAAATTCGCCATGTCCCTCGGGCGACCGCAGGCGCGCCAGGAAAGTCACGATTCTTCGCCGATGCGCTCGTTAGAGACCTCCATTATATCTCCTTTCTCCCTTTTCTTCGTCATCGACGACGGAGTTGCGTCAAATTGCACCGAAGCTCTATTCCATCGACTTTTCCCCGACAGTCGGCATTAGTGCTTCGTTATTCGGCCCACGTTCCGCCAAGTCCTCCTCTTCTTCTTCCCTTTTTCCCTCTCTCTCTCTCTTTCCAAGCTTCTCTCCAGGCCTGCGCCAGTAAAAATCGCATTTCCAGGCGCAACGACGTCGAGGGATGTTTTTTTTCTCCCCTAAAGAAGTACGCATCGCGGCTGGAAATCTTTTCGGAGCACGCGAAGCGCTTGAAATTGCGCCATTGATCATTCGAAAAAAGGGAGAAAACGGAGATTTCTTTTGGAGGAGGGGGGGGGGAGGGGGTTGTGTTTCATTTCTCCGCTTGCCGGATGAAAAAGTTCAGCGCCGGGAGTAATTCTGTTGGGCCAATTAAACGTCCTGGAAGAGCGATTTTTTCCGATTTCGAAGCGGTAACAAGATCCTGCGAGAGTCGGAAAGATTTGTAAACTGTTGCCAATTACTGTTCCCGCTTCTCCGGAGTGTAAAAACGATTTTTATTCCCGCCGAAGTAACGAACTGTTGGCTATTCAAGGGGGGTAGCGGCTCTTTTCTGGCGGAAGGGAGAGCCAGGGTAGGAAGAATCGAGCAGCGGGAGTAATTTTGTATGGGTAATTAAGCGTCTTGGGGGGAAAAGATTTGGCGACTTTGCGCGACGTTAAAGTGTTGCTTAATGAACCCAGATGAATCTCTCGCCGCCATAAAATTGTGGCTTGTATATTCATAATCGAATATCCGTATCCTTTCTTCTTTGTATTTTCCATCAAAATCGCCGCTTGCTTGAATTTTGTGATATATAAAATCTCCCGTATAAAGATCGATCTCATAAATTCTTACTGGAAAAATACAAATTTTGCGATATATAAAATATCCCGTATAAAGATCGATCGAATAATTTCTCATTCGAAAAATAAAAATGTTGTGATATATAAAATATCCCTTATAAAGATCGATCTCATAAATTCTTACTGGGAAAATACAAATTTTGCGATATATAAAATATCCCGTATAAAGATCGATCTCATAAATTCTCACTACGAAAACAAAAATTTCGCGATATACAAAATATCCCTTATAAAGATCGATGGACTAAATTATCATTAAAAAAATAACCAAAGCAGCTGTTCTATAGACCTACAAAAATCCAACCGACGTACTCGCTCTTTAAAGCAACGATCGGAAAGAAAGAGCGCGTACTTAAGTCGGATCGATCCAAGGAGCGAGTAGAGGGGGGGGGGGGGCGAAGGAATATAGGAATCGCGGAGGGCCGAAACGTTGGATCGTAAAAATAAAAATCCGATTCCCCAATATTCGTGGTGTTACTTGTAAACAATGTAAGCGCCTGCATAAACAGGCTTCCCGCGAGGGCTCGATGTCTTAAAGCGATAGCGCACGAGGATCGGCGCCAATTTCATCCGTACGCTTTTACTCGGCCGGCCGGCCTTCTAATTAGGAGGATTAAAATAAGCCATGACCTTTCCTATTGTGTACCTTCGGAGATAGGCGCGCCGGTTATCGATCCCTGAATCGAGGCGAGTTCTAACCACGTACGACGTTCGTGTAACCGTTTCATTCGGCTTCTCCTTGATTAATGTACTTTGCCACGCGGCTCGAGTTCTTATCGTTAAACGGGTGTCGTTATTATTGCTTCAGCGCGGTTATGGCTGTTACTGTTATCTTGGGTTATTACTGTTATTATTGTCGGTTCTTGCTGATATTCGTATTGGTTATAATTATTATCGTTATATTATGATTAATGTAATTTGCTAGGGTCGAGTTCTTATTTTAGCGCGACTATGGCTGTTATTGTTATCTTCGGTTGTTGCTGATATTGTTATCGATTATAATTATTATCGTTATATTATGATTAATGTACTTTGCCACGCGGCTCGAGTTCTTATCGTTAAACGGGTGTCGTTATTATTGCTTCAGCGCGGTTATGGCTGTTACTGTTATCTTGGGTTATTACTGTTATTATTGTCGGTTCTTGCTGATATTCGTATTGGTTATAATTATTATCGTTATATTATGATTAATGTAATTTGCTAGGGTCGAGTTCTTATTTTAGCGCGACTATGGCTGTTATTGTTATCTTCGGTTGTTGCTGATATTGTTATCGATTATAATTATTATCGTTATATTATGATTAATGTACTTTGCCACGCGGCTCGAGTTCTTATCGTTAAACGGGTGTCGTTATTATTGCTTCAGCGCGGTTATGGCTGTTACTGTTATCTTGGCTTATTACTGTTATTATTATTGGTTGTTGCTGATATTGTTATCGATTATAATTTTTATCGTTATATTATGATTAATGTACTTTGCTAGGGTCGAGTTCTTATTCTAGCGCGGTTGTGGCTGTTATTGTTATCTTCGGTTGTTGCTGATATTGTTATCGATTATAATTATTATCGTTATATTATGATTAATGTACTTTGCCACGCGACTCGATGGTTAAACGGGTGTCGTTGTTTTTATTATTTTAAGTGTTATTAAGCATGAATTTAGTGCAGTTATTACTGTTATTGTCGTTATTTCCATGCCAAGATTTATTATATTATTTTATAATAATATTGTTAAACCATGAAGAGCCTAAAGATAAGGGTTTTGTAATTTTACGGGTGAGAATCGCTTAGGTCCAAGGAGCGTGGATTATCTCTGGATATCCTTTGAAGATTTGCGCGATGATTAAAAGGAAATATTATTACAAGCTGTCCTTATCGATCATCGATTAAATT
This sequence comes from Ampulex compressa, assembly GCA_038496175.1. Taxonomy (NCBI): domain Eukaryota; kingdom Metazoa; phylum Arthropoda; class Insecta; order Hymenoptera; family Ampulicidae; genus Ampulex; species Ampulex compressa. Next base: position 22,750 of record JBCFXI010000247.1, on the reverse strand, counting down.
CGGACCAACCGCGCCTGTCTTGTCGCTCGACTTAAAGATAATAATATGAGAAATAATTAAAGCGCGAATAAAACCGCGTTTCTCATACGTCTTTTAAATCCAAAAATGATTAGCAAGATGCGCGGTACGAGGGATTTTATAATAAAGCTCGAATTAAAGAGAAGATTTGAGTGCGAGCTCTGAAACCGTTAAGAAGATTTATGGTTTTCGTGGCCAGTCGATGGAATGTGGAGCACCGTGGCTCTTCGACTCGAAGAAAAACTCGAGCTTCAACGTCCCGGCGTCAAGAATGCTTATCGACAACTTCGGTTCATTAAGGCGAGCTTCCAACTTACCGGGTTTATCATTAATCGCATAATACCGACTAATTAAAAGTTCTAAATACGTACCTTATTTAACGTGGGGGATTATTTGGCAAGCGAAAATTCCCCGCGGGCGCAGTTAATTGCACTAGGAAGGTGCAGTTGTATATCCGCGGCCCTTTGCATTCTGCCAAGAAGCCAAAGGTTCGGCCCGATTATTCGTGGCAATTAACTTTTGAATACGAATTCCCGGCAAAGCCATTTAAATGCGATACGAAGTTACGTTTATCCTGAACATACTTTCGGCTTCTCATACATATTAATGCGGTGCGCGAGGTTTTTAAGCCGTGGTATTTACCCGAAACAGGGATAACCCATCCGCTGCGCGGAAAGCGGGGGAAAATCCCTAAACACGCCAGGGAGTATGGCGGTGAGTTTAGTATAGAGATCTTCTGGTTTGTTTTTAAATTATAGGATATGGCAAGACTGTTGTGACCGATCTGCTTGAAATTCGAACAGCTGGTCTTTTCATTCTTAAATCAAAGACTCCAACCTTCGCGATAAAAAAGAATTTTGTTTTAAATATCGATGTAGGCCCATGCTATGGTGTTTTTAAAGACAAACTTTGAAATGGCCCACCCTATATATAAGACAGCTACGTAAGCATAAGTTTGGATTTTTGTCGAGTTTTTGGATCGTTAACAGAGTTTAAGGATCACTCAACTGCTGCGCAGAGAGAAAGAGAAAATCCCTAAACACGGTCAAGAAATAGGACGACGATTTTGGTATATGAGACAAGTATGTAGGCATAAGTTTCGTTTCTGGTGGAGCTTTTAAACGAGTTTCGTGGAGAGAGCATCGAGTTTTGCGGGTAGACTCTTCGATAGAGAGTTTGGTAAAGAAATAAGAAATACGACCAGTTCTATACCAAACCTCCACTCTCATTTATTACGAATAGTTTCAACAGTTCTCCGTATACATTTCAATCTCCATAACGAACCCTCGCTTCTAAAAACTAAACTTCTAAACAACACGATTTCACTGTATTAATCAAACTATTTCCATACGATTCTTGAATAACACTGTCTAGAGAAAAAACCTTTATTTACACGCTTTGCTTTATTCAATAGTAAAAAAAGGGCGGAGAGACGGTTTTTTCTCTTTTACCGTATTATTCTAAAATTGTGTGAAAAGTGAGTTAACCGCTATTAGACCACGATATCGATACATATCCGGATAATCGGAGATAACGTTGAGTTGGCATCGAAAAAAGGACGTCTGGGAATCGACGGAGCTAATGGCATACGGGTGCACTTTGAAATGGGATTCCCCCGATTCATTTTCCTTTCGGCGTATCGCAGGGTCGCCGCGCGCTGTGTTTATCTGATCGCGAAATTGGAAAAGTACACTCGATCGGATCGCAAGTCGGAATTGCGAGTGCGGCTAATGCGATGGGGCAGCCGCTTTCTCCGCTTTTATTTCGGCCCTACGCATCCGGAGAGATGGGCCGTGAAATATCGGAAAAACATAAAATTAACCGAACCGCAGAGGGTGGACGGCGGTTCGAATAAGCTGTCCTGCTGGCGCGATTTTCCTCGACGCGATATTTAGCTTTCAATCGACCATTCTGATAGAGTCGATCGTTCGTTCGATAGATCATCGATCGAGAGTTGCGATTGTCGATGGTATTTATTTTTGCAGCATCTGCTTGAAAAGTTCAATTTTCGAGTTTCCAATATCTTATCGACTATACGTTCTTAGTTTTATGTTTATTACGACTATACGCTTTTAATCTTATGTCTATCTTTATTAATTTTATGCTTTACGTTTAAAGTACGCTATTACTTTGGAGTTTCAACCGGAGTCAAATTGAAAACCGAATCAGTTTAAATTCAAACATGTTATTACACGATGCGACTCTTAATTTTATGCTTATTACGACTATACGCTTTTAATCTTACGCTTATCTTTATTAATTTTATGTTTTACGTTTAAAGTACGCCATTACTTAGGAGTTTCAACCGGAGTCAAATTAAAAACCGAATCAATTTAAATTCAAACATGTTATTACACGATGCGACTCTTAATTTTATGTTTATTACGACTATACACTTTGAATCTTACGCTTATCTTTATTAATTTTATGTTTTACGTTTAAAGTACGCCATTACTTAGGAGTATCAACCGAAGTCAAATTAAAAACCGAATCAATTTAAATTCAAACGCACCGTCATTACACGTTGTAACCTGAAAGTGTGCGAAGCGTGATTAAAGAAGTTTTTTTTCAAATCGTACTTTCAAAGCAGGATTAACAGGAACCGATATATCCTACGAGTGCGCAAGCTTTCACGTTTTATGGTCGATACTTAATTTACCTGGACGCACCGATGTTTTAATCAACCGGAGGCGGAGGAGGATTAAAGCAAATATGGTAACGCGCGGCTCGTGGTGCAACCGAGAGTTATGCGGGTTTACCAGTTGCCTGGCAGTGGAGTGGCGCGATCCTCCGGGCAATTTTCGCGACTATGAACTTCCTCCAAGAAATTATGTCGAGACGACGACTGACACGAGAGCCCCCGGGTATATGTCGTACGACGATGCACCATCTTACATGGCCGTGCAGGTCTCGCACCCCAAATTCACCCTTCCACGACGCAAACCTTTTTGGCGCCTCGGTATAATTAACTTACCGACAAACCAACCACGATTTTAACACTGAAACTACCAACCATCATCTCCGCATATTTAGAACACTACATATATTTAAAAAAAAAGGGGAGAGTAAAGGGAAATTTGAGTAAATCTACATGATGATCTAAATACTGCATGAAAATCATGGAAAATCTCAAAAAATACATCGTTATAAAGTACTTCGATTTTTTAAAGAAACGACTGACCAGTCGTTTTGACTGGTTTGGTAGTTCTAGTGTTAAAATAACTACGGAGCGTGCACCAAGGTTCATCTTTAGCTTCGGTTCCCAAAATCATGAGATACAAGTTATTATCGTTACAAGTAGTGATAGTAGCATTATTACTAATGCCAGTGATATAGATTATTCATACATTACGCGTTATAAATTATAAGAGCCGCTTTGGCAATCTTTTCGCGCATCTCTCTTTCGTGACCACCGTACTGGAGCTTCATAAAGATGGATAAACGTACACATCGATGGATAGATAGATAGATGTATAAAGATAGATAGGTGAAGAGAGAGAGAGAGAGAAAGGCGGTTAGACGGAGATCTTTCTAAAGCGCTCTAATTCGTATTTTCCTCCATTTCGCGTCCGTCGTGGAAATTTTCCAGCGATTTGCGACGGCCTCCATACGCGAGGATGATTTCAATCAGGAGGACGTAATATTGGTTCTCCTGAATGCCGCCTAACGAAGGACACAATGCTCTCTGGCTGGCCATCGAGGGGGAAGACAAACGAGTCCTGGTATCGATGGGCAGCGTGGGTGAACGAAATCCCATTATCCGGGAGAATACCATCGCGTTATCCAATTAGGCTAATGCCTCGATCAAGGAGCTCGTAGTTTGTATTGGAATATTCGTGGAATCGATCCTCCCCGCCTTGGTATTCCATAGTAATGGCGTGAGAACGAGATAAATCCTCCTTATTGATATAAGCTCATACATGTCTCGAGTGAAAATACTCGCGCCTTTGGAATCGAGGAGATTTTGATTTATTTACACTATCGTACGTTATACTTGTACGATTAATGTTATAAGGCTTGCTACTCGAGATTAAAATTATAAAGCTTGCTACTTTAGATTAATATTATAAGGCTTGCCACTATTTCTTTATCGAGAGAATCTTAGAGAAACACTCGTAGAGAAAATCTCAAGAAAATCTTGTCAGAAATACTTTGCTGCTATTTCTTTATCACTATTTATATTATTATATATCAACTTCAGTACTGTTTCAGGGAAACGCGAAAGACGGCTGGCAGAGGCGTTCGAAACGTCTCCAAATTTTTTAACGAATACTCGTTCAAAAAACTATAAGCCTCTTGCTCCAAGTAAAACGTTCTTCTAATCGGTTATTTACAAAAGCGACCATTCTACTCCTACTATTTTTATCACTACTTCCTCACCGCCAAGACTCCACCACTGTTTCAATAAAACCCGAGAGCCAGCTGACCGAGTATCGCTTTCAAATCGGACAGTGGTCGGGAAGTGTCTCGAATAGGGAATATCGAAGCGGCTTCGGATAATTGGATCATCGTGGAGAGCCGCGTCAAATGAAAAGTTGTTCGACCATTATAACATCGATCGTCCAGCGTGCGTGGAAATTTCTGATTTTGGCGAGGAATCGTCGCGGAGAGCGATTGGCGCGGTATATCCGAGGATTTTTGGCGGAAAGTCGCGTTAGTCGCTCGAGAGCGCGGGGCTTTTTTGAGGGGCACCGATGCGTCGGCGGTGGAAATGTCGAACGCCTCTTAATATTGCAGCTTTCCAGTGCGTAAACTCGAACTAATCCACGATCGCGCCGATGGAGAGGCTCTCTCGAGGGGGAAATTGAGTTCTGCGTCAAAGAACCGCCTCGTGGTCATCCGCGTGGGCCTGGAATTTTCGGTGACAATGGCGCCCACGCGCTTATCCCTCGCCTCCAACTTGCATCCCACTGTACTCCGCGCAGTTTTTCGAAAAACACTTCTAATAAATACGATACTTCGATAATAAAATACTTCGCAATAAGATAGTTTTAAAAAATACGATACTTCAATAATAAGACACTTCATAATAAGATTCTTAAAAAGAAATACGATACTTCAATAATAAGATACTCCATAATAAGACACTTCATAATAAAATACTTTTAAAAAATACGATACTTCAATAATAAGATACTCCATAATAAGACACTTCATAATAAAATACTCTTAAAAAATACGATACATCAATAATAAGGTACTTCAAAAAAAAAAGAGGAAAAAAGGAGGAAAAAAAAGAAACACGGTAGAAAAGGGAGAAATTTGGACTCGACATCAAAACGCATCGTTTCTCGTCCCGCGGAAGCCTACGCGTCTTTCGACAAAGACTTTTTGCTCCCTTGCCTCCAGCCTTGCAAACATATTTATTTTCCATCCCTTTGTCGCGAGCCTTACAAATGTACCGATCCTTTGCCCCTTTGCCTTGGCCGGAGAAGCAAAATGAGGAAAAAGCCTGGCAGTGGTATCGGTGAGTTTTAATTAGTTCCTCCTTTGGCCGCGTCAACCTGACTGCCTCGCGTGCTTGCAGCACACCAGGCTTTATTTGTTTATATTAAAGGCGATGCAACGTTGTGCGTCGTGGCAAAGTTTTGACATCGCCATTAAGGAGCGGGGATTATTTTTCCATAAATCTCCCCCCCCCCGCCCCTCGGATTTCATAGGCCAGGAAACTTTTAAGAGGGGGAAAGCGCGGGGCTCGCGTTTCTTTTATTGTCGAATTTAAGGGCTGTTTGTTCGGAGGAACTTCGACCAGCGGGTTAGCCTCTTAAAGCCGAGTGCTCGGCTATAAAAGGAATCTGCGCTTCCTTCCGAATCGCCGCAATTTCTTGAACAACCAGGAGGATTATTTATGGATCCATTATTCTGACTATGATTACGCTCATCGTGATTCTTGAGTAATCACATCGAATTACAGACATAATTACTGGATACAGGAGAATCGTCGTGATGATGTAATGTAATGTAATATAGTATTCTTTATAAAAAAGGGTGGTCTGCAAGGTATTTCGGTGTAAATTAGAGAAGGCTTTGATGAGGTTCATTGGAAATTAATACAGTTCTATAATAATCACACACCAAGTGAGCGAATATTATTACCATCCACACAAAAATATCCGATTTAGTCTGAATCTCCAAGCTCCCGGATGAAAAATCAAAGACGAGTACGAGGATAAGCTTGCTTTAACCACAGAAATCATTTATCCGCCTTTAATATTATTTCCAGCCAGGTTAGGAGGGCGTATTCCATAACGGAAGCGCAGTCGGAACCCATGGAAGTTCAAAGCGAAGGAGAAGGGTGGTGAGATGTTTTCCACCTCGATGGAGGAGCAAGGTTCTTTGCACTCGAAGGGTTAACCGACTGTTCCCTCGGTTCCGCGGTTATTTATATCGAGATATATTCGGTGGAGATATACCAAGGAGGTCTATATAGGCGACAGCGAGGTACGACGCCCGGACAAGGATTGATGCGACACCCTCTGCCTCTGGAGGTATCGGCTGTCAACCTTTTTTGAGAAACGACTCCGCGGGATTCGGGAGATATTCTTTATCCTTGCCATCATTTCAATCGTGCCAGAGTAATGAGTAGCCAGGATATTCTTGTGAATCCTGAATAGATACATGTATAACGCGCTATTATTAATCGGTATTCCAATATCATTATCAAGCTTCTTTTATCTTTTGCTTTTATTTTCAATGAGTAGCCGGGATATTCTTGTAAATCCTGAATAGATACATGTATAACGCGCTATTATTAATCAGTATTCCAACATCATTATCAAGTTTCTCTTATTTTTTCCTTTTATTTTTAATGAGTAGCCAGGATATTCTTGTAAATCCTGAATAGATACATTAATGTGCTATTTTTAATCGGTCTTCCAGCATCATTATCAAGCTTCTCTTATTTTTTGCTATATCGAGAGAAAGTGGACGATGACAAAAAATATTTGGTACACTCCAAATGGATGGCCCAACAGCGTTGGGGTAATAAATTCTCGGGAAATTTGCCTCTAAAGCGATTATTCTTGCGAAATAATTCGCGAAGCGTCGCTTCTTATCGTCGTATCGCTCTTGAGAGAACGTTTTCGAATAAAGAATTCTCGTTTCTCCCATTGAATAACCGTAATATACAACAAAGGTTCTGTGCAATTTGTGTCATACAATATCCACCCCTTCGATATTTTCGATGCGGGATATTATTTCGCGATCGACGATCAAACTCATGCTGGCGCTTTATTTTTCCAAGATCGGACCTAAATTAGGTTCGACCCACTCTGGCGCGAAGTGCATAAATGCAGGATGCGTTTAACGATTTCCCCGGAATCCGAGGTTATATTTGTTCGGTGCGATCGGCAAGGCGAGGAGCGGCAGAAGTCGGAGCATTAATCTTCTTGCCCTTCTCAAAGTTCCGTGTCGATGGCACGGAAAGCGGATCCCGATTTATTTTTATCCTCAGCCTCGAATTCCCAGTTTGGAATTGAATGTGCTTCATCACGGAATCCTTGGGCGCGAGCAGAACTCGAATCATAAATAAAACTCTCGGCTGATTCGGCGGAATTACACTCGAGAACTTTGGATTCGCTCTCCCGTATTGGCATGCAGCGTGCCTTGTTATCGTTTCGAGGGCTGCGAGCGTACGGTCTCTCCTCGAGGATTTAACGCTTGCCAAATTTGCGCTCGATTAATCTTCAACGGAGTTTAGAATTGAATCGCGACGATCACGAGTCTGCACGAATCGTGGAACTCGATACACGACGGTCCTATTTAATAATAACTCGTTTCGCGTGTTGCGACGATATTTCGCTATTCTACGTCATGTTCACTGCCGTAGCGTGGTATCGTGAACTTAATAATATCCCGTTTCGAGTCATAAATCGCGAGGATATATTGTCGAAGTCGCGCAATCTCGTTATAGATGATAATAAAGGAAATAAATATTCGTTATCCTCTTAAATCTCGATTTTAAAACGCGAGCTAAAATATACAGACCCATATGGTCCTTCCACATAATTAGATAGTTTATTTTGAAAGTGGTGTGAGTCCATTTAAAAAAAAACTGAGATATCGCGTGATTTATACTTATTTAGCGTAAACTTTTTGTTTATAACGAGTCAGTATTTAATACCTTAGAAAATACCAACGCTTTGTTCGACTTAATATTGGCTAATAAAAGAAATAGCGTAGTCATCGATCATGAAAGTGGTGTAAGTCCAATTTCGATAGCCAAGTAGTAAGATCAGTGGCCACTGCTTTTTATATTTATACGATATACAAGTAGAAACATCGCCACGCTCGATAATATTAACCGATATTTTTCGATCGACGAATACGCTGACCTTTGGTTTTCTCGAAACGAGAGAAAATGGACTTACACCACTTTCGAAATAAACTCTCCAATCGTGGTTTGTGCCAAACCAATATCCAGTTAGTTTAGTATCTACAGAATCGACGCGCTTGCCTCTCGATGCTCGTCCTCAGAATCCACGATCGAGCAACGAAATCGGCGCGAACTTCGAAATATATCGCGCGATCGGATTAACGTGTTTGGAGTATCGAGCCCTGGGCATCGAGTGACGAAAATCCAGTGCGTTGGACGATCGATCCGAGCGGAAATCTGCCCGAGGCGACTACGTGTTGACGCTCTGCGCTAAGCCCTTGTTAGTCGGAGGATTTGCCGCCTAATCGACGCGATTAACAGAGAATTACTCGCATCTTGAACGATTTTCCATCGCCACTCCTTAATCATTTGGATGCTTAGCAAATAATATGATAAATAAAGCTTGGCAAAATAATCGAAGTATCGAGTCTTTCAAAAATTTCACCAATATTCCGACAGTATTCCAATATACGACTGAAGGATGGTAAACGAGTTAACAGGAGTTGTTAAGCGATTAAAGTTTGGAGGCAACCAAAGTTCGAGGCATAGAAATCAGGAACCTTGGATCCTTGGTCCTTCCAAAGATTCTAAAGCGATTATTCATGGTATCGTCTTACGAACTTTGCCCGACTCGTGAAGATGAGTGCGAGGAATTTTCTTAATAATCTTGGTGCGCTTTTCGTAGCGAGAAGTGGGGTTTATTTTTGAGGCATTAAGTAGGATAAACGCGGTTCTGGTAACGAGGACAGCGCCCGTTGGCGGTTTAGAGTGCCACTTAAAGTTGTAAAGTTCAGACGTAATTGGTGACATCGGAAACTCCTTCCTGTGGTGAAGCAAGTTTCCATTCCTCGTCACTTGAAACACGCTTCATCGATTTCGAATATCAAACCTTCGATGATGATCTCGATTGTTCTCGAAACGATGCTCGTTTATATCGCGCTGTCATTAGTTTCGTTTACATCGTCGCACGCCAAAGCGTCTGGAAGAGAAAAAAGGCGCGAGAAGCGTTTCGTTCGCCTTCGAGATTCGCGTTTCTGCTTTCGAGAACGACTCGGCTGGCTATCTGGAATTCTTTCGTTATTGCTCCGAGTTTAAATACGGCGCGGCATGACGTGGGCTAATCAAAGCGATCCATCGATCCGGCGTTTATACCAGAAACATTTTACGATCCTCGAGAAGTAACGATCGTGAGAAGACTCGCGTCGAATTTAGCGCCTGTTCGATGAAAACGACTTATCGATCTTTAAAAGAATAATCCTACAACGTACCGAATATATGAGTCTTTATATTTGAAAGTTGTTTCCTCTTCGTTTGGAGATATGTCAGATTATACTTCGATTGAAATTTGCTTTAAATTTCTGCTGTAATACTTGCTTTAAAAAAATTTAGTCGATTAATAATAATTTAATGAAATAATTTAATAATGATAAATAATGTAGCTTTGTATAATTTTTTTTTAATTGGACTTACGATAGTTTGGAATATGTAAGGTCCGCGTATCGTTCGATCCACTAAATCTACGCTCGAGTTTGAAAGTAACATAATGGTTATCGTTGTCGAGTCGATTAAAATTCCGACATAGAGGCGAACGATTTCCTTTCCAATATCGTCCATCACCCCTGGATTTATTCTTGTATCGTGCGCACCGTAGTTCGGTTGGTTTGGGCCGAATAATCGCGGTGATCGATGCCACGGATTCGATGGCTTTCAATCCACTTTAGGCGACGGAATTTAAGATAGACGTCTTTAATAATGATTCTCAAATATGATTATTGAATGGATAATTGATATACGTGGAATGGAAAGTGATGATGAATAACGAGTAGAAAGTACGGTTTCGAATTCCATTCGCTTACATAAAAATCGCTGACATAAAAAAAATCGAAGCACAGAGTATTTTTCCACTCCACCTTTCGCTTTTATCTTCGTTCGTTCGAATAAATAAAATTCGTGACTTTGATAAAAAAAAAACGTCTATCGACAAAAGTCTAAATCCAATCATCTCTAAAACTATTCCATTTATCAAGCGGAGAGTTTACACCATTTTCTCGATTCACCAGGAAAATTCCTAAATTAGCACGAATGAAATTCCAACCTATGACGAGAACAAGTTTTCGATCGCGAAACTGCTGAACCGATCGAGCCAGTGATAAAGGGCGCAAATTGGCTGGTACCGGTGCTGCTCTCGAGGAGCGATGATTCATATTCGCGATTAGATAAAGGCAGAGCGGGCGAAATTCGAGGTGGAAGTGGGTGATAAGCGGGGAAAGGAGCAAGCGGCATCGCGTGGCTACGCAAATCTTCGCTAATTAACGACCGAGCCATCGTTTTAATCGTCTCCTTCGCGATTCCATGAATAATTCCCGCGTTCGATGCACCGCAGGATTGGCACTTGTTCGAGGAACGCTTCGCAAGGAGCAGCGGGCACAAAGCGAAGCGCCGGTGATAAATTCTCTGCCAGCGACTCGTGAATTATAGATCGAGATCGATCCATTCTGGGGACAGGTTCTGCGTCTCTTACAAATCACTTTCCAAGCCTCGAGAAAGGCACTGCGAGACTTAAGAGACTGTGGACAGCGGCTTTTGTATCGGGACCTTGAATAAGTTCCAGTCCTTTCTCTCTTTTTTCTTGTGAAAATTAATGCTTCATTTGAAGTATGCATACTTTAAGTATACGTAATAGATAAAAGTACTAAGTGAGTAAAAGTAGGTAAAAAAAGTACTAAGTAAGTTTGTTTTGTACACTTTGAGTATACAAAGTGAATAATAAATAAATAAAAGATATGTCTCACTCGTGTGGTTTTACGTGCCTTATTGTGCGGTAAAGAACTATATGTCTCTCGAGGCTATCCAAGAATCAAGTGATTTTTTGGTGTCTTTATAAGAATAGAAGAATTAATGGAACGAGCGATAATCGAAAGAGGCTATGTTGGGGCATTTGAGATGCTAGCAATGTAATTGCGTCACTGTAATATAAATATAATAGAGGATTAATGTTTCCTCGAGGAACACCTTTTGTTTCCCCTCAAAGGATACGCACGACAAATGAATGGAAAGGTGTTTCGGTTGGAATAATTAATGCGCGGTTACGTGGGCTAATAAAATAATGCTAAGCCTTTGATTAAATTAAGGAACGGTGGTATTTCATTAAATCAGGGCGAAAACCGGGCTTTTCAAGGACTAAGCCGACAAAGACTCGCGAGAGCCTCGCATCCGGGGGCGGTTTTAATAATCGAGAAAGCCGGAAGTGAGGAGGATCTAATCCCAGAAGCTTGCGAGGCAACAAGCAGACCGCGATGGAAGAACGGGAGGCGATGTGGACAAAGGTGGAATACTTAAGCGTGCGTAACAATTAAAGGCAGGAGTTCTAATGTAATTACGATGAGAAGAATTTGACGACCAACCCAAATTTGAGCAACGCGATTAACGAAAGGACGATAATCGAATGATGAAAATCAAAGTGATCGAATTTATCGAGATTACGGAGACGTACAGAAATTTATTTGACATACAGAATGGAGACGTACAGAAATTTATTTGACGACTATTTATAGTGACGTACAGAAATTCTACGATGCCCAAAGAAAAAAAAGTGCATTTTTATCCATTCCATTTTTGCCTTTTACTTTCGTGGATTCAAAATGAATGTTTGATTCGTAATCCTTCGAAACGTGGCCACCAACCAAAGTGATCGGCAATATTAATTTATCCGATCCGCGATAAACGTAGAGGATTTACGCCGCGGAATGGTTTGGTAATTTGGCGCGTAAAAAAAGAAAGGAGGGAAATCAATTACATTGGCTTTGGTCGAAGAGAAATTACGCGATTAAGGGAGACGTATCTTTCGCGCGGCGAGTGCCGTCTTTATAAATCGATCCCGACCTTGCGTAATGGACGATCGAGAAAGCGAGCCTCCAGCGTATCATCGCTCTATCATCGATTCGTGCAGGAAGAATTGGGAGAACAAAGGCGAGAATTGACGCTCCATGAATTTCTCACGGGCTCCATTTTGGAAGTTAATCCTCTCGATGTGCTCGACCAGTCGTACCAATCTCGCGGCATGACTTTTATTATTCGAGCACGCAACCGGATTCGTTATTCTACGCACGCACCATCCACGTTTAAATTATCCTCTACATTATCGTTATTCAAGCATTATTTAAGTCATTGTTTAACATTATTTCTGCACCTAATTACAGGATTTAATATTCGCGCTCTCCTTCGTTACGAGGTTTGCTTTAATTAGGAAAGGGAGGTCGAGGTTTACTTTCACGTGTACTCACCTTATCCAATTATACGTTTAATTCATTACTTCTATATACAATCAGAGGATTCGGTATTCCCATTTTCCTTCGTTACAAAGTATGTTTTAATTATGGAGGAACAACCTTTGCGGAACAACTTCGCGTTTGCCTTCGCGGAAAAGTAGTTGAACTTGAGGAGAATTTCCTCGTTTAATTCGCGCTGCGCAGCGTCTTTACCCCCGACAGGGATGGAATTGAACTCCCGGGTAATTCGAGCGGCCAAGGGAGCTTAACTCGTTTCGAAATCGATGAACGTTCCTACACCGCGAAGGGCAATCAGGCGGAACATCTGTATATCCGAAAGACACGACTGCATCGACGCCTTTTCCATCTTTATCGAGTCCGAGTTGCCTCTCTCGAAGGGAACACGTTTAATCAAACTCCGAAATACATCCCTTCCTATCGTTTCGATAAACTTTATGAAATACACGATATATACATTTTTTTTATAATATAAACTTTATGATATATTTTTTTATAATATAATTTTTTTTATGATGTAAACGATATGAAAACTAGTACGGAGACTGGAAATTCGTATAATTCTGCAGTCGCAGCGTTGAATTTATTGTTTATCAAGATGGGATATCAGGATTTAGATGCGGTTATAGAGCAGAAGAACTCTCCTAGAGAATTTCACACAGGCTGTGACATTTATAGTGTCGCTGGCATTTTCCTCCAAAACGAAGGGTAAATTCGACAATTCTTTCATACAAAATTTGCAGTATTCATAAGCTGACATAAGAGAGTGACCTTAACTCGTCCTTAAAATGCCACTCTCAATGTTATTTCAAGGTCAAATTATTTTTTTTAATGGAAAAGTGTATTTTCTTCTACGAAAATGGAAAGAGTATTCAATTTCGAGTATAAGAGTTTTATGTGCTGGAGTTGATAGGTGATGTGATATCGGACAGCTTTTATTTATGTGCTATAAATTCTGTAAAATATAGAAAATGGTTTTCACACACACACACGCGCACGCACGCACGCACGCACACACACACACACACACACACACACACACACACACACACACACACGCACGCACGCACGCACGCACGCACGCACGCGCGCACACGCACACACACACACACACACACACATATTTGTATAACCATTTCCTGGGATTTTTCCAGGTGTTGGGCGGACTAGGACGCAGGATGTCGAGCGGCGACAAGGCTTCACCGAGCCTGACCATCGATCGCGCCGCCTTTCTGCTTCTGAGGGTGAAGAAGGCCTTCAGGAAGAAGAAGCAGCAGCGAAAGGAGAAGAGGTGAGTGCCCGCGTTCCTCCTCGTTAATTTCAACGTCCGTCGGCGAGTGCGAGCGGGGAAATTGCAGCTAGGGCCAGGACGGGAGACGAAGGGGAAGAAAAAAAAAAAGAGGTGGAGGAGGAAAGATTTCCGAGGCAGGCACGGGGATGCCTCGTACGGTCGCGATATAATTCCCGTAGGATGGAGGATTTCTCCCGTAGGATGGCTGGGCGAAAACGATACCGAGCGACGTTGCTCTTCGCACTTTCCGTTAGCCGCAGCTTTTTCCCCACGGCGCGTGTTTTTCTGGAGATTTTGGCGAAGTCTTCAACAACCTTTCTTTTTCTTCCAAAGCGTGTATTTTTTAATTTTGTACATTTTATTACGAAATCCTTATAAAGACTTTTAAGAAATCCTCCGAAATTATAATGATTCTCCAAACCTTGGTAAGTTTGGCAGAATTTCGCGAAGTTTAGCCTCAACCTCGATCGAAATTATTTAATAAGTAATAATTTTATTTTTTTTAATTTTATTTATATCTTATTTATGATTTTCCATACTTTCGTCGATCAATTATCTATGTTTATGGAATCGATTTTCCATAAACAATAACTCTATGTCGGGCATTTTTAATATGCCGATTCTTAAATTTATGCGATGTAACGATTTAACATACTTAACGATCGTTGGCAGGTGTTGAACGCGTCTCTGCTCTCCTTATCGAACGAATAAACAAGACGGAAATGGAGAATAATCTCTGGCACGAGTTAAATGTGCCCCTAGTTTTATTAAAGAGCCAACAAACAATATACAGGGGGGCTCGAGAGCTCGGTGTTCTCGGCTCCTAGGGTATTAATAATCCTTGGCCTGGCCATCTGCATATTCATGAGCGTTCGGTTATGCGGACGAACACACGGCGACTTGACAAACAATTCACGTTTCCCGTACAACCCGTGGGGACTTTGTTTAATTAAATATATCCGGGCGATGGGCGGCCGCGCCGACCGCTAATCGAATCCGAAAGCTGCGTCAATCGGTCCCGATAACTGAGCGTGGAAAAAGAGTGTAGGAATCGATCCTCTTTTTCTTCATCGAGCAGCTAAAGTAGTTATCGAAAGCTTCGATACATACTTTCCATTATTATTCTTGATTATATATTATTATTCGATCATGATAAATTTTAATGGACCACGTTTTTCGATTATTATTAATCTATTATGTTGTCTTACATTATTATTATTGATTATATGATTGGATTATATTAAATTTTAATGGACCACGTTTTTGCGATTATTATCAATCGACTGTATTATTTTATATTATTATTCGTTTATATTAAATTTTAATGGACGATGTTTTTCGATTATTATTAACCGACTATGTTATCTTACATTATTATTTTTGATTGTATTATTCGATCACGTTAAATTTCAATGCACTATCTTATTGCTGTTAATTAAATATCGGACGATGGATTTTAGGAATGTTTCACGATTTAATCGGGATTCGCGGTATTTGAATAATTTTGCGCGCTATCTCAAATAAGGTCATAGGATTGTTGTGAATATTAATGTAAGTTTGAGCGGAATGGTTTAACGAATCGTACGCTAATGATATTAACGCGGAATTATTCCTCAACGAATCCTGATAATTCGCGCGTCTTTTACGCGCAACCGTTATTACGTGCTTTTGCATAAGCATTCAAGCGTCCTTAATGGAGTTACGATTGATAAAAGTAGCTTAATTCCAGTTTAAAGCTTTAAGAGAATTTCTTTAAACATCCTCGCGCTGTATATTTCACACGCACGAATCGCATTTACTTCATACGCACGTACAGTTTGACTCTCGATTTTACATTGGATGCAATGTCGGGGAAAAATATCGGTTTAATTATAAACAGCATACGAACAATACTCGATTGCTCGAAATGCGAAAAATTGGAAATTGTACCGCGGATATCGCGACTCGCATCGATCGATCGGCCGCGCAATTTCACGCGAGCTGTTTTCCAGTTGTTCCACGAACTTCGATCGTCGATACCTTCGAATAACACGCGCGTTGCTTGCCTCGAATTTTGATATCCGCAATCGCGAATGCATTACGCAACAGGGATCCAATACTCGTGCGATTGTAACTACGATTTCGAGCATTTGCAAATCGAGGTACGGCGAGGAAAGCGAAATAGGAAATTCGAGGAACGAGCGACGAGCGAGTGTTGGTCGAAAAATTGGTTATCCTACCCAGAAAAAAAGTAATAACGTTTTAAACTTTTATAAACGATCACTTGTTGTGCTGTAGAACAAGCTGAATCATTGATAAAAACAACTTAATTAATAGACTATTAATTCTCAATAATTCTTCTTAATAATTCTATTAATAACATTAATAGGAAACAAGATAGACTTTGATATTTGTAAATAATCACAATTGGCGCTCTGCGGATATTTGATTATTTACGCGCGTTGCAATAAAGATACGAATATTTCCACATCATGGCGCGGACGCAATCGTGGATAATAATTCAGGTCGAGATTCGAGGAAGGACGAGAATGGATCTCACGAAACAAATTCGCCGCGATAATTGGAAGATATCAAATCACCGTACGCTTAATCTCAAGAGAGCCTCTTATATTCCTTATATTCCTCTTATATTCCCGCTGCTGGAAGAAACAAATGTAGGAGCTTAAGCGTCGTTTGTCCTTGGTCTCGCGGCCTTTCGGGCATTTGTAAGAATCCGCGCTCTCTTTCCTGGGATTAAAGTGAAATTTTCCGTGAACCAGCCGCTCCTCCTGAATATCCAGACATTCCAAGGATTTCTTAAGCTCCTCGCGAATCTCTGCCAAAATTCGCTTGCATATCACTGATTTTGCCAAAAATGCGAGTCAAGGTGAGAGATAGGAATAGAGAGAGAGAGAGAGAGAGAAGGGATGGAGTGTCTCGCGAATCTCTGGTCTGAGCAAAATTCGCTTGCATTTCACTGATTTTGCCAAAAATGCGAATGAAGGTGAGAGATAGGAATAGAAAGAGAGAGAGAGAGAGAGAGAGAGAGAGAGAGAGAAGGGATGGAGTGTCTCGCGAATCTCTGGTCTGAGCAAAATTCGCTTGCATTTCACTGATTTTGCCAAAAAAATGCGAATGAAGGTGAGAGATAGGAATGGAGAGAGAGAGAGATAAAGAGAGATAGAGAGAGAAGGGATGGAGTGAGAAACGAAAGGTGAAAAGATAAAGGACGATGGCTGAATTGCCTTTGATCTTATTGCGAAGACCGCAGCGGTGCTGCACTTAACGCCCAAACTACGGTGGCACGCATTTACAAATTTAATTCCTCCGCCTTGCGAACGAGCGAGCTTGCCCGACGGTTAATTAACCCAAATTGCGATCGTCTTGGTCGTGGCAAAAGTGATTAGCCCTCGGAATCGAATCTGGCCCTGTTTTTGCGCCCTGCGAATCTCGAGGATCGCTTTGACGCTCTTCGCATTCGTCCTTCGTGGCTTTCAATCTGGAAACGCTCTCTCAAAAAGTGCCCTCTTGCCAAGTACAACGATTTTCTTGGGAAACGATCGATCCAATCGTTCTGACCGCTTCTGTAGGTTCAGTGTTAAATTAAGCAAAAGGTTGGAAAGGAGTATTCGATTTATGAACACTGGAACTACCAAATCAGTGAAAATGACTGGTCAGTCGTTTCTTTAACACTGGAACTACCAAACCAGTCAAAAAGACAGGACAGTCGTTTCTTCCAAAAATCGTAGTACAAAGTAGTATTTTTACAAAGTAATTACAAAGATGTATTTTTTGAGATTTTCCATGATTCTCATGCAGTATTTAGATCATCATTGTGATCTACTTAAATTTCCTTTTACTCTCCCCTTTGTTTTAAAGATCTACGTGTTGTTCTAAATATGCCCAGAAAGAGGCTGGTAGTTCTAGTGTTAAAAAATCGCAGTGCTTCATAACGATGCCTTTTTTGAGATTCTCCATAATTTTCATGCGGTATTTAGATGATCATTTCGATTTACTTAAATTTCCTTTTACCCTCCCCTTTTTTAAAAATATATATAGTGTTCTAAATACGCCAAGAAAGTGGCCGTATTAAGAAAAGACGTGAATGGATCCATAGAATAAATCACACTCTGCGATCGATCATGGAAAATCTCGAATCCTACGAAGTACAGTAATTTTTCTAAAAAAAACTACTATGAACACAAGATATTAAACGCATTGAACTTTGTTGCCAAATCTTTTATCCCGCATTTCGCGTGGATTTACGAGCCCTCGTGGATTGTACTCGGCGAGGATTTCACGGGATAAGTTAAACCCGGACACTCGCCTCCCGGAGACGAAGCTTGGCTAAACGATCGCAAATCGGCGCACGTACCGCGGTGACATCTCGAAAATCGCGCCTCGCATCGTTTCTCGATCGCTGATATTATATCTTTATGCGGATCACGAGGTTTTTCTGTCCCAGCCTGAAGAGCGATAAAACCTTTCGCTTCTCCTCTCTCCCTCTCTCTCTCTCTCTCTCTCTGCCAAATACAGGCCGGCGCTTCCCCAGTTGCCTTTCGAATTCAATTTTCCTCGAGGTAAATCGAGCCTCGAAAATTCCAAAGGACTGGCGCTACTAGGTTTCTGTTTGCAGGAAAAATCAATCCGCGCCCCTGGACTTTAAGATAATCTCAGGCTCGTTTCCTCCCTTTGCCTAATGGCCTGGCCAAACAGAGAAACGGAGGTTTCACTTTGGCCAGAGGCGAAGGAGCCTCGAGGCCTCCAAAATTTCAGCCTCGAGGATCCGCCTTGGTTTTTATATCCCTCTCCCCTCTGGAGGATCTCTATATCCTCTTTAACACTATCCCTACCAGGACGATTTTTCTACACATAATTCTACTTTTTCTACATTTCATTTTCTACTGTACAATACATTTACTCTATTAATCCAGAAACATTTACTCCGTTATATTCCGGATGGAGGGATTATTAAGCTGGGCTGAGGACCTGAGCAGTCGACGCCTTCAAGTTTATTAAGAAAAGAAAATTATTAAGCGGGAAACGTGATCGCCCGCCAAAACCACGAGTCGTTTTAGACATAAAGTAAGTCTAATATATACACGAATTCAATTTACTCTCGAAGTCGCTGTAGGAAAAGGGAGGATAATTGCATAGCGTTCTGTTCGCCGATTATTACGACTGTCAACTTTGTTTCCACAGTGTCGCTGCCAACTGCTTTGACTTTGAAAAATATTTATAGTATCATTACAATTCACGCGTCACGAAAATTGTCGAGCTTCGCCGGAGAGAGTTTCGCCTCTCCACGAATTCGATGGCGTTAAAACACCTTCAGCCCCTGAAAACGCTTAAAATCCCTCGTTCAAAGTCCCCGGAAAAGCGCGCCCGACTTTTTTTTTCACCTTTAAAAGCTCCCATTTTTTTTCGCTGGAGCCTGATGGATAGCACTGCAGGATTCCGTCTTCCCGCACGCAGATCGAAGGTTTTTCCCGCGGCTCTGCCTTCTCCCTGACCCTCGTCATCTAGGGACAGTGACAAAGGGCTGCTCGACAAATTTTCCTCTCTCTCTCTCTCGCTCTCTCTCACTCTCTGTTTCTCGAGGCAAAACGCCATGAGGAATCGAGGATGCAAGGTGTCGCGGTTTCGAGGCGAATTTACACGCAATTCTCGTTGCAAGCGGAAGGATACGTTTGTAAAAAAGAAAAGCACGAAAAATTGTATACGCCACACTTTTCTTCGCACGGAAGTTTTGCGCTTTCGTGAAAAAAAAACCGCGTAAAAACAACCACGCGAAAAAATATGTACGTCCAACCCATTTATCGGTAAAAGTTGCTATATAGTGAAACTGAAACTTTAGGTAAGAGTTATGGTAACACAAGAAAGATGGTAAGATGGGAGATAGAGCGTACGATAAAGACGGAGAGCAGTTTTTTTCTACGCGTTATTTGAGAATCGTGTGAGGAAAACATTAAGTGTATTTACTTGCACCCCTTTTCTCCCGATCCCTCCGCCATCCTCGTAGAGTATACAGAGAAGTACGACGTCTCCTTGGAGGGGAAGCGAAAAGAGACCCACTGCTTCTGACGAGGAATCGACGGAACTGCATTGGACTTAAAGCGAAACGTACACATGTATATTACCAACGAGCATGGCTCTGATCGATCCATCTATAATATAACGCACTATATAATATTATAATAATATATATATAATATAATTATAATAAATAAATACTATACTATATAATATATATCAATATAACGCACGGACATTAATAACAAAAAAGTATTAAAAAAAAAACTACATCAAAATCAATTATAACTTTCCCTTCAGAATTTCCTTTCGAAAAAGTATGAGAATACTATTTACAGGTATTTTGTTTCAAGCGTCTCTGTCTATTTCTTCTTTTAACGAATCGAATTGTTCATAGAATCGACGAATAACGCAAAGCCGATTAAGAGCGAAACGTATCACCGTAAGCTCGACTATATGCCTCATCGGATCTCCGTTCTGATTGATTAAAGCATTCCATTGCCTGGACAAAAAAAAAAAGGGGGTCATCCGTATTCCACGTGTATTGCAGGGTTAATACGCGGCTATTATTCTTCGAAGAATAGTTTCCCGGGGAAGGTTTTTTTTTTCTTCCGAAAGACGATACTTTGCACCGACCAAAGGGATTATAAGGAATGGATTGCCAGCCAAGACCAATGTGTCCTCTTTATCTTCCCAAGCTTGTCGGGATCATCGTTACTCCCCTGATTCTCTTCGCATTGCTCATCCTCTCGCAAACTTCTCCATTTCGTTCCTCAACGTCTAATTTCTATGAGGTGGAATATTATCGATGCAAAGGTTTTAAGAAAAAAAATACGTATATATGTGTGTACGTGTATCTGAGAAAAGGAAATTTATATTTAAAACCCAACCATTGAAACACTATTTACGAGCAATTCATTATTAACACTATTCCTACGAAACCAGTCAAAATGACTGGTCAGTCCTTTCTTTAAAAAATCGCGGTACTTCATAACGATGTATTTTTTGAGATTTTCCATGATTTTCATGCAGTGTATAGATCATCGTTTAGATTCACTGAAATCTCCTCTTACTCTCCCCGTTTTTTTAAAAGATGTACCTGATATTCTAAATACACCCAGAAAGTGGCTGTTAGTTCTACTGTTAAGCAAATAAGCTACTTTCGATTTGCCAATGCAACGAATTTAGATCCTTGGCTTTCGAGCGCATAATTAATTCCTCGGTGCATCCGCCACAATATTATCGCGTATTTCGCGCGAGAGGGATGGCCGTCTATCGACCCGGAAAGTTATTTCCTCCGTTTCCCCGCGAAACAAGGCGTCCGTTTATCTACACGGTCTGCGCCATTCGAAGTAACTTTCCTGCATCGCTGGAACAATATCCGTCATGCCAGGAACGACGGCGCATACGTCTTTATAACCGCAGCGAAGCCCCCTGTTCTCCCGTAAAAGTCGATCCCAACCACTGTTCGTGCGCGAGACGCGTTTAATGTTCGCAGTCGCTTCTCTCCCCCCTTCCTCCTTCTTCCCCCGCGATCTCGAGACGTTTTTCCAGGAAGAAAAGCCCGACTTGCGAAAGGAACGGCGCTTCGTCGTTCGAAGATTATCGAGCTGCTTTCATCGAGTGTCGCTTGGAGAAGCCTCGAAGGTTTTTGTTGGGCCAAAAATCGCCGCGCTTTAAGCCATTAACCGTTTATCCCGAGGCGAGCATTGTGAAGGTGTTGGTTTTTTCTCCGAGGATACGAGTGAAATCGTGGGTTTAACTATTAGGTGGATGTGTGACTATGTGTGTATAACTATTAGGTGGATGTGTGACTATGTGTGTATAACTATTAGGTGGATGGAGGCAATATGACTATCAGTGGATGGAGTTGTGAGAAACTCCGCACGAACTTCTGCACTCGCCCAATATATCGCTCGATAAGACCACGATTTCACTCGTATTAATTCACGAGGAGCGAGAAGAATAGGAGTACTGTGTCATGTTCATTCGAGGATTCAAGAGGAAGCACGTTTTTTTTACGTTATCTGTTAGATGCTAGGGTATCTTCGAATATAAAGAAAGTAGACACTTTTTGGATCAGAATTGGTAATTTTACCGCACTGTGAAAGGATTAAACCTTTGCGCTTCGAAGGGTTTTAATTCTTTCGCGAATAGGAACCCAGATTCGAATTTATATTCGAGTTCTATCGCAAAGTATACGTCCTACCATCGATGGAACGAGAGATTTTCGTCCGGAAGGGACAAACAGGAATTATTCGCTTGAGAAAAGTACGCTGTCGAGCGACACTCGACATAGGAGCGCAAAGGGTTAAATTCCGTTCAGTCTTCTTTAGAGTATAGGATTCAAATGTATACTCGAAGGGTGAGATTGCTGTTCGAAAATAGTAATAGAAGTACTAATAAGAATCACCGCGCGATTCGTGAGCGGCGATCGATAAGAATAGGAATACTAATAAGATCAGCGCCTGATTCGTCCTCCTTTTTCCTCTCTGCCACCTCCTTTATCCCGCTTCCTTTCTCGCCTGGCGATTATATCGCGAGACCTGAAAGGTGCCTATTTCCGAGACGTATCGAGGGAGATGTGCCTGGATCGAGAGATGAGAATCAGCATCCAGGAATAGCGAGGCGCGTATTGCATTATGAGCGCAAAAGGACGGTAATGGAAGGAAAGTTCTCGCCCGCTTGCAAGTGGGTTATCCCTGGCCGCCTTCGAGGGATTCACTTGGACGAGAGGCCGGATAAGCGGAGGGACTTGGAAAAATGCGC